>JAODAL010062635.1:0-19653 GCA_025379985.1 Phyllomedusa bahiana | reverse complement strand
CACCACAGCAGAAAAACAACGCATAATTAAACCCCCTGGATGAAATGCGCAAAAGAATTGAGCGTCCAAATACAGCTTTGTAGCGTGTTACAATGGCGTGTTTTCTACGCTACACAACAAGAGAAAAAATTGAAAATAAACTTCGCATGTCAAATATGGGACAGGAAAATTGTAATTTTTGGTGGTGAAAAAGACGGTTTCTTGGTGTCACCACAGCAGAAAAACAATGCTTAATTAACCCCCGATGTAAATTGCGCAAAAGAATTGAGCAGCCAAAAATGAAGTGGTATTTGTATTGTAAAAACGCTGTTTCTTTAAATGAATAACAACAGGATTGGCTTAGATCCCCCTTGGATATTCCCAATGTGCTGTGAGCAGATAGCATTAAAATGTTATGCACTGCAGTGACGCACACTGGACTTCAGATCCAAAAACCTCAAAAAATCAAAATAGAACATTAAGAGAAGCAGTCTCTGAGACAAGCTGAGACACCCCACAAAAATCGTTGTATAAAAATCATTCTTCAGTAAGAGCTATCACAATCAGCCACAGCAGCACCTTCCCTGATCAGTACATTTGAGAGGAGTGTGAGCTCCCAGCGTCGCGCCCGGACTTAATTTTAGTGCGGTGACGTCACAGAATCCCGCTGGTCTCTGATTGGCTTCATCTCTGCACATGTCAGCAGGGTATTGCCCTTTTCCCCCCAGGAGTGCTTTGCCCCATGTAACGCCATGGCTCGCAGCCATTTTATCAATCAAAAGCACACTTCGTTCACCCGAAGTACCCCAAACTTCGACTTCGTTCCGAACCGAAGTTTTCCTGAAATTCTAAACGAATTCCACTTCGTTAGAATCAATTCGCCCATCTCTAACTGTTTGTTCTAAAATGTACAGACACTGTTTGATGAAGATATCTGTATATGATAAATACACACCCTGTATTTGACTCCAAGTGAACCCACTAACAGGCTTGGGTAACCCTTGGATATAAATTGCGCTCCAGAAATCAACAGGAAAAATGTACTCGTCTTTGGCATTTAAAAACAACATATATTCTACTGAATATAAAAGCACAAACACACTTAATTAAAGGGGTTTTGCCACCATGTAATGTTGACATGGGATCCTCCAAAATGGGTATTTAATCACTTTTCTAAATATATGTCATTAAAAAAGTGAAAACTCTGAGAGCTACAGCATTTCTCAATCCCCCTTAGTTTTCCTCAAAGCTTTCCCTAGTCACGACCCAGGGACTGGGCAGGCTGCGCTTGCGTGAAACACTTTTTATCTGATGACAGGCAAAATGAATGAGCTTTTAAGGCACTGGGTAGACAGTGCAGTCTGAGGCTGTCTTGCTGTATTGAGAATCCACTGTTGTACTGTTTATTATTTCACTTAAGTTTTGAGATGCGCCCTTGGATTCCTCACTCCTCACTCACCCCCTCCCTCTCTCCCCTGCAGCTTCATGACCCCAGCGTGATTTTTTTGACATTCTCACTGTGCTAAGGAGAGAGGTAAGAAACTTTTGTCTTTGCAAATAACCTTTAACCCTTGAATATAAATTGCGCTCCAGAAACCAACAGGAAAAATGTACTCGTCTTTGGCATTTAAAAGCACTGTATATTTTAATGAATATAAAAGCACAAACACGCTTAATTAACCCTTGAATATAAATTATGCTCCAGAAATCAACAGGAAAAATTTACTCGTCTTTGGTGTTTAAAAACACCGTATATTTTACTGAATATAACAGCACAAACACCCTTAATTAACCCTTGAATATAAATTGCGCTCCAGAAATCAACAGGAAAAATGTACTCGTCTTTGGCGTTTAAAAACACCATATATTTTACTGAATATAAAAGCACAAACACACTTATTTAACCCCTGAATAAAAATTGCGCTCCAGAAATGACCAGATGGAATTAAAATGTATATGGGGCAGAATTAGACCCACCCTGGACTTGAATTACAATACCCCACAAACCTAATCAAAATGATAACGGAAGAGGAGCAGTCTCTAATAAAAGCAGTAAAACCCCCCCACACACCCTCCAAATCGCTGTTAAAAGCTATTTCCTTTGTGTGAGATCTCTGCTGCTGCAGCAGCCTCTCATGTCAGGGCACAACGAGAGCAGTGTGAGGAACGAGCATGGCGTCCGTACTTATAGTGCTGTGATGTCACAGAAGCCCGCAGATCTCTGATTGGCTTGATGTCTGCACATGTCATTTAGGGTGTTCCTTTCTTCCTCCCAGAGTTCTCTCCCCCATGTCATGCCATGGGCTTGCGGCCATTTTAGCAATACAAAACACACTTCGTTCCCGCGAATTACCTCAAACTTCTATTTCGTGCAGAACCGAAGTCTTCCTGAAATTCTAAACGAAGCACACTTCATTAGAATCAATTCGCGCATCTCTAAATACTGGTACAATTTTAAAATTTGTTTTTAAATTTAGAAATTGTGTTATTTGGTATTTGTAAACAAATTGCAGGTAAAATTTTCTCTAGAGGCAGAAAAACATGTCTGCAGGTTATTGGGCAGAGAAATATGTATAAAAATGTATTTGCTTACCTGTATAGTCTACAGTAGTCTTTATCAGGTATTCTTATTAGTTTTCCAGATGTTTTCATGACTTTTAACATTTCATCATTGATAATTGAATTTCCATCAGTAGAAACAAGGATAAACAGGAAGCATTTACATTTCTCTTTATACTCTTTATTTGCTTTATGGGAGTTAACTAGTTTTATTTTCAGATCCTTAGTCGATTGCTTAGAGGAACAAATAATCAAAATTTTCTTCACTTGAATGATCAAAGGAATTTACAAAGGATATAACCCTTTGGATCAATAGGAAACATGCTTTAAGTTTTGCACATGTTGATTATTATGTTTCACATTTGCAATTTATCAAATAAATAATAAACTGGTGGAACTGATGTGGATATTGAGCATGAGGGCTTCGGTTTCATTATTCCTTGTATCATTGGAGTTAGTTGAATGCACATTTTAAAATTTCTCTGTGGTAGAATATAGAAACTAGGATGTCCAGGATTCAAAACCAAAGCAGCACAGAATGTTGCATAATGGAAAAAATGTGTAGCACCAGTTTATGACTTGATTTCAATTGTGGCTTCTCCAGTCAAGAGTGTGACATTACTTAAACGATAAGGCTCTCACTTTAATTTAAGGCCTTTTTACTTCCACTTTTCCCCAGTATGTTTATAGAATCTGGACTTTTGTACAAGTGAAATTTTGTAAAGATTAAATCCACTATTTACCATTATTTACAGATGCTCGCCTTTATGATAAGTAAGTTAGTGGGGCACCTTGTTGTACGATGTTTCTGCTCAGTGAGATTTCATTCCTTCTCTGTTGAACTCCCACAGAGCTACTGCATTGCAGCTATTTCCTGCTGATAGCTCACATTTTCCAACACATTGTTAATCTGATTATTTTTTTTCTTGGTAACATGCTGTTTTGTGAAGAAATGAATTGACCTTGCACAGTTTACTTGAATAAGGACAGGTTAGAAAGCAGCAGCAGCAAATAGTTTCTAGTAAGCATAAAATTGCTTTGTTTGATGTAGTGCAATTACAAATTCAAAGTATTTAAATATAATGTTGGCCAAAAATTCTAATTCAATTTATTCTTTAAAGACTCCTGAAAGTTCATAGATGTTTGTATATACAGGTTATCAGTGCAAAGCAGAAAAAAAAACTTCAGTGAGGTAAAAAGCAATATAAATTGCAAAATAAATCACATTATGCATTTTAGAGGCTATTAAATACTACTTATACAGTGATATTCACTTACAATTTGGCTATTCACTGACTGCATATTACTAATAATTATCTTAGAAAAACAACAGTATCAACAGTAATTGTTATTTTCAGTGACTACAATATAAAAAAAAAACTGCGTCTGACAATAATGTTAAGAAACAAAAGAAAAATTGGTTTGGTTTGCTACCTTTTATTTTCTGTAAAAAATACACACTTGTTCTAACTTTTGAATGTAATTACATATTCTTAAAAATGTGCCCATGTTATATTCTGTTTACATTCCTTGATCCAATTCAGGAGAGAAACTATAGCCTGTGCAGTGAAGTCATACCCAGACCAAAGACTCCTCTGCCGCATAAAGGATATTGGGCTTCATTTATGAAAACTGTCTAAGCATAAGATTGTCCTTGTTGCCCATAGAAACTAATCAGAGCTCAGCTTTCATTTTTCCTGATTGGTTGCTATGGGCAACAAGTATAGTCTTACGTTTAGACAGTTAAATAAATAAGGCCCATAATATTTATAAATGGCACATGATAGGACCCTGTTACAGAGTTTGCTGAAGATATTGTAACGGTCAGTGGGAGTGGATCCTATGGACCACCACAAGCGATTGTGTAAACCACGCCAGGGAGCGGAATCTAAGTAGGTCCGGTTTTCACCAGAGCCCGCCGCAAAGCGGGATGGACTTGCTGCGGCGGATTGCTACCAGGTTGCTACCCGTAACGTGACTTGCTTGCAGTGGCAGCCGAGGTGTTACGCGGTACAGAATCGTGAAGCAGGCTCGTAGTGGGGGACAGGCCGCAATGGTTCGTGGTCAAAGGACGAAGGCAGAAGATACGGTACACAGTAGACAAACAAGATACACGGGAACGTTTCCTCTCAAGGCACTATCGATTCGGCAGGGTAACACAGAAGGGGCAGGACTTAAATAGGGTCAGCGGCCGGTGCAACCAATCACCGGCGCGCTGTCCCTTTAAATTTAGCTGTAGTACCGCGCGTGTGCCCTAGAGGGCAAGCGCGCACCCAGCCAGCAGCAGGAGCGCGCACCGGGACAGGAACAGGAGTGTGGCAAGGTAAGTGCGGATCAGAGCTGCGGGCCTGATACGGGGGCTGCGGGGACACCCGTAACAGATATCATATGAAGGCCTATTGGCTATATTAAGGGTAAGTTCACACGATGGGGTTGAACGTTGATTCTGGATGTGGGTTCCACCCCTAGAATCAGTGTCCAAATCGAGCCCTATGTAAAATCAGTGTCATTGTTCAGACAGGCGCTGACTTTATATAAGTGTAATCGATGTGCAATGGCTGCGTTTAAAAAGAGTTGACAATTCTTTGACACGGGTGACACGCCAATAATAATAAAGTGCCTGAGGCACAAATCCGCTTCAGACAGTTCAGGTCGTTTCCTCTTTCAAATGTCCGCACCAAGAATAGTGCCATGTGAACGCACCCCGAGGGCCATTATTAGAGATGGGCGAATCGATTCTAACGAAGTGGAATTCGTTTAGAACTTCAGGAAAACTTCGATTCTGAACGAAGTCGAAGTTTGGGGTGCTTCATGTGAACGAAGCGTGCTTTTGATTGATAAAATGGCTGCATTACATGGGGCAAAGATCTCTGGGAGGAAGAAGGGCATAGCCTGCATGACATGTGCAGAGATGAAGCCAATCAGAGACCAGCGGGATTCTGTGACGTCACCTGAAAACCGCACTATAAAGTCCAGTCGCGCACGCTGGGAGCTCATACCGGGCCTCTCACTGTATCTGATGTTAGGGAAGAGGGGGTGCTGCCGCAGCTGCTTATGATATCTTATACTAAAAAACTCACTTTTATACAACGATTTTTGGGGGTGTCACAGCTTGTCTCAGAGACTGCTTCTCTTACGTTCTAATTCTGATTTTGTGGGGTATTGGAACTGAAGTCCAGTGTGCGTCCAATGCAGCTGCATATACATTTTAATGCTATCTGCTCAGTTCTTCAGCACATTGAATATCCAAGGGTTATCTAAGCCTGTTCCTGTCGTATTCATTTTAAGAAACAGCGTTTTTAAAATCCAAATACCACTTCATTTTTGCTTGCTCATTTCTTTTGCGCCATTTACATCCAGGGGTTAATTAAGCGTTGTTCTGCTGTTGTGGTCACTAAAAGAAACGTTCTTTTTCACTGCCAAAGAAGAAATTTTTCCTGTAGCATAATTCATAACCGAAGGTTAATTACAAGTTTTTCTGTTGTTCTGTACCGTAAAATACATGCCATTTTAACACGCTACAAAGCTGGTAATTTTTGGTTGCTCATTTCTTTTGTGCAATTTAGATCCAGGGGTTAATTAAGCGTTGTTCTGCTGTTGTGGTCACTAAAAGAAACGTTCTTTTTCACCTACAAAGAAGAAATTTTGCCTGTACCATAATTCATAACTGAAGGTTAATTACAAGTTTTTCTGTTGTTGTGTACCGTAAAATACACGCTATTTTAACACGCTACAAAGCTGGTAATTGTTGGCAGCATATTTTTTTTACGAAATTTACAGCCAAGGGTTAATTAAGCGTTGTTCTGCCGTTGTGGTCACTAAAATAAATGTTCTTTTTCACTTCCAAAGAAGAAATTTTTCCTGTAGCATAATTCATAACCGAAGGTTAATTACAGGTTTTTCTGTTGTTCTGTACCGTAAAATACATGCCATTTTAACACGCTACAAAGCTGGTAATTTTTGGTTGCTCATTTCTTTTGTGCAATTTAGATCCAGGGGTTAATTAAGCGTTGTTCTGCTGTTGTGGTCACTAAAAGAAACGTTCTTTTTCACTGCCAAAGAAGCAATTTTGCCTGTAGCATAATTCATAACCGAAATTTAATTACAAGTTTTTCTGTTGTTGTGTACTGTAAAATACACGCCATTTTAACACGCTACAAAGCTGGTAATTGTTGGCAGCATATTTCTTTTGCGCAATTTACATCCAAGGGTTAACTAAGTATTTTTCTGCAGTTGTATTCATTAAAATAAACATTCCTTTTCACCGCCAAAGAAGAAATTTAGGCTGTAGCATAATTCATATCCGAAGGTTAATTAAGCCTGTTTGTGCTTTTATATTCAGTAAAATACACAGTGTTTTTAAACAGCACATACAAATCAATTTTTCCTGCCAATTTGTGGAGCACAATTTATATCCAAGGGTTACCCAAGCTTGTTAGTGGGTTCATTTGAAGTCAAATACAGGGTCTGTATTTATCATATACAGATATCTTCATCAAACAGTGTCTGTACATTTTATAACAAACAGTATGTCAAACAGAGAGGTGGCAGGCTCTTCACCTGCGAGTGGCAGTGGCACAAACATTCCTGGAGCAGGCCCAGGTCGCAGCACAGCAAGGGGACGTCGCAGCAGGGGTCACTCGATGAGGCCACAACTGCCACTGTCATCTAGCGGCCGTGTGCTGACCAGCAACCCAAGGGTTCTTGATTGTTTGACTAGATCATCCACTTCCTCCCAGATGACATCTGACAACCCCAGCCAAGAGTTGGTGGGAACATCAGACACAACCTTTAGTTGGCATGGCCCGGGAGCGGGTCAGCGGCCCTCACCTGTCCTCAACCCGCCTCTGTCCCATCCGGTTCCCTCAGCCAGAAATCTACTATGTGGTCTGGGCTCAGCACCACTATATAGCAAGGATGAACAATTTGAGGAGGGCAGTCAGCAGCTACTTGGCAGCGAAGAAATGGGGCCAATATCCCCTGCTTCTTGCAGTAGGCGGCAAAGTATAGATGTGGAGACTGGCATGGGAGGTCGGGTTGTGTGGGGTCAGCCTCTGCATCCCAAGACCGGTGATGAGGACAGCAGTGACGATGAAACACAAATTGATGATGGTGTAGCCGACCGCACGGGGGAGCCGGTTGAAGCAAGGGCTTCATCATCGTCAGGAGAAGAGGGCGTCAGCTTGCGCATCAGGCAGCGGCGCAACCAGCAAGTGGGTTGGGTGGCCGTGAGTCAGCAGGGTAGCAGCAGCGTGAGGTCGGGAGCCAAGCGGTCACGGGATAGAAAACCCGTTTTGCAGGTCCAAGAAAGTAGCGGCACAGGGGCTCAGCGAGGCAGCGGTGGCAGTAGTCACTCAGTGCGGAGCGTTGGCGGTAAAATCAGATATCGGCGGGGTCGGTGGCAGTTCTTTGCTAAGACTACCGAAGGAGCCGAATATGGGTATATGTAGAATCTGTGGGCAGAAAGTGAAGCGTGGCCAGCGAGCTAACGTTGGCACCACGGCCCTGCGTCAACACATGAAGCGTCACCATCGGTGGCCTGGGAGAAACGTGGCTCAGATGTGGTGGTCCATCCTGCCGCCGCAGCAACAGCAGCAGCAGCGCCCAGTGGCACGCATGCCATTGCAGCCAGTCAAGGCTCCACCACCTCTGCAGAAGGGAGCTGTTTCTGTTTGCCATCATCTCCTGCTCCAGATGCTCCTGCTCCTCGTACTCATGTCGCAGCAGTCGTTCAGCGAGGCGATTGCAAAGAGACAACAGTGTGCGTCCAACCATCCTAAGGTGCAGCAGCTGACCGTGCTCCTGTCCAAGTTGTTGGTACTGCAGTCCCTCCCTTTCTAAATGGTGGACTCTGCCCCGTTCAGAGAACTAATGGCTTGTGCTGAGCCGAGATGGAGAGTTCCAAGCCGTAATTTCTTTTCCAAAAAGGCAGTACCAGCACTTCATAAATATGTAGAACAGAAGGTGGGCCAGTCCTTGAGCTTATCGGTTTGTTCCAAGGTGCACAGCAGCGCGGACATCTGGAGCTGTAACTACGGTCAGGGCCAGTGCATGTCCTTTACGGCCCACTGGTGAATGTGCTTCCTGCCCATGCACACCAACAACTTGGACAGGAGACGCCGCTTTTCCTCCACGTTGTCAAACTGCGGCTCCTGCGCCAATGTCCGCCTCCTCCTCCTCCACCACCACCACCATCTCAGCCTCCAAAAGTACTGCTCCATCATACCACATGTGTAGGGCACAGTGGTGTCACGCAGTTCTACACCTCGCTTGCCTCGGCGAACGAAGTCACACAGGGAGGAACTGCTCGCGTCATGCAGCAAGAAATCGATGTGTGGCTTTTTTCCCGCGCCAATGCAAATGGAACCATGGTGACGGCAAGGGCAGGAAATGGTTCCGTGCTCCCCAGTCCATGGCCCTGCTGGCGCATGGTTCATTGGTTGTGAAAAGGTTCCTGAAGTCTTCACCGTCTTCAGAAATTTGAAAATGGCCGGGAAATGTGCATGCCTATCCAAACCAGGAACACCCTCTCGAGTTCGCGGCGAAGGGCCCCCCCCAACACACTCTATTTTTCGATTTTTTTCCACCATTTTGGGAAATTTCCGCTTTCCATGTTTGGGCTGACTGTAGAAAAGAGAAAGGGCATTAAAAGTTTTTTGATGATCCAGGGACAGGGTATCCCCGTGGTAACTTTTATGTCAGCAGTGGCAGCTTGCTGACACCCGCCGTTGCTGAGGCCCTTCGAGGGGGGCGATTATTTTTTCAGTCGCCGGTAGGGATGAATTAATAACCACTGCTTCATGTCCTGGAAAAGATCTGAAAATTGTCTGGGAGGGAATGGGACGTGGCGACTAATCTCGGGCCACAGAGTCCGGGGGGGACTGAATTTGGGGGGGAGGGCAAAAAAGGGGAAAAATTTTTTGGGAAAAAAAGGGGGAAACAAAGGGGGGGAGGGGGTTTGGGGCAGGGAGCCCCCGTGGGTTTGTGGGGGGGCGGGGTGGGGTTTTGCGATGGCCCGCGCATGTGATTTTCCTGGTAGTGACAGCCAATAGTCGATCCGAAGAGGATGACTTTTGGCTTCCACCCCATTGGGCCCTCGCTCCCCCGGTCCAAAATGGGGGCCTTTTTCCCCGCTGTGAGAGGGAGGACAAAATCAAATATATAGGGAAATCCCCCCTAGTCAGTTTGGGCCCCTTTCCCAAGTGGGGCATTTGTCTTCCCTGACAGGTCTGCCGGGGGTTCTTTACCTCACGTACTACTGCCGCGGGGCTGGAGGGAAGGTGGGGGCGGGGTAAGGCAGTACCAGCCCATCACAGCAAAACCCAATCTGGGGTCACTGATGAGAGCTTTTTTCCCCCCAGGAGGAGGACATCACCCGCACACAGGACCTGGAGCAACCCTGAACCAAAGGGGTGGCCACTTGGACGCACTCTGCCTCCCAGTTAGAAGATCCCTGGGTACTGGCAGCCAAACTGGATGTTTGGCCGAAACTTGCCCCAGTTTGCGTGGAGAAAACTGTCCTGCCCCGGCCCGAGTGTGGATCAGAGGGGGTTCAGTGAACGGGGGGCCCTCGTTTAACCCAAGGGGAACCCGCTTGCCATGGGAAATTTTAACGACTACCCTTTTTCAAGAGAATCGGCGGGATCTGCCCGGTTTCCACACACCAAACCCTTTGGCGTAGATACTCAGCCATAGCCTCACCAAAAATGTGAGAAAAGAGTTGGGTTCAAACTACCTGCCTCAGCCCCTTTTTGATGCCCCCCACCCGCCTTGCCCCATCTGTTGCCCGTTTCTCATCTGCCCCACCACCATCTTTCCAGGGAAAGGTATTTCAACCCACCTCCCCCACTCTGTATTGTGCCACTCTGTGACCTCATGTGCTGTGCTGTTGTGGGGGGCGTGACACCCCACACTGTTTTCATTGTGCCACTTTAAACTCATGTGTGCTGCTGTTGTTGTTTGCGGTCACCCCCAAACCCCCCGGGTCATTGTCCCATTTCTCTGACCTCTTGCGGGCTGTTTGCCGGCCCTTCCACTCTCTGTCATTGTCCCACTTTTTGGGCCCCAACCTTTATTTTTTTGCCACCCCCAGAATGTATTGGGCCTTTTGCCCCTCACTTGTTGGGCTGCCCCCGTCACCCTCCACCCCCGGGATTGTCCCCCCAATTTTTCTCTGACCCCCTTTGCTGCTGCTTCCGTAAACCTCCACTCTTTTCCCTTGTCCCACTCTGTGGCTACTACTTTTTTTCCCCCCCAGAATTTCATTTTTTTTTGCCACTGTCTGACCTCATGTGTTTTGGTGGCGGCTGCCGTGCCCTTTCCCCCTTTGTCATTGGGGTACTTGGGGCCTTTACCCCTGTTTTTGCCACCTCCGAATGTATTGGGGGCCCTCTCTGACTCTGCTGCTGTGATGCCGCCGTCCCCCTCCCACTCGGGTACCCTGCCCCCTGGGTTTTTTTTTTTCCCAGCTGTCGCGCTCCATGACTTTTACCCAGGTAATTCCCGTTTCCCTTTTTTTGGGGTCATTTTTTGTTTCTTAAGTGCCCAGGGAATTTTATAGTGAAGGATTTAAGAGGGCGGCATTTCCACTGCGTGTCATACAAAACACAAACATTGTTTTGGAAAAACCCAAAACCAAGCTCCCTTGCATATATAACCCGGGCCCAAAACGTTCTTACGCCCCCTGCAGGTTTGTGCAGCCGGGGAAATAGCTTTTTTTTTAAACCCCAATTCTTTCCCAAAAGCAATTGGACTGAAACAAATTTTGTCGGAAAATTCGGCAAAGTCACCGAATCGAATTTTTGAGAAATTCGCCCATCTCTAGTCATTATACGATCCTGAATTATGCAACTTTTTGCATGACATCTACATAGTAGTTTAGGAATTTTACTCACCATTTTCTTTGGAAAACACCATTTCAGGACAGGAAAATAATCTTTAAATAACAGTGGCCACCAACTTTCATTGTATTTCTCTGTATAGCGTTTTTTTGCACACCATTTTTGTCTATGTGCTTAACCTTGAGTTATTATAACATTTTACAACAAGCTTAAATAAATTATTGATATCTGTTAAAACTTCATAATGGAGAGGCTTGGCTTATGCAGCAAAATTTTATTGAATACTCCAACTATTTTAATATCTCTGGATTCCACTACTGCCTCCCCAAATTGTAATGAAAGGTCCTGACCCCTGCAACCACTTCTGAAGAGAAACCGTCTGTGTCCATTTTTGACAATGTCAAAGTTGCTAAACATGTATGCAGTTTATTGAGAATAGTTCTGTAACACTTCACTGTTTTTCAAGTTGGCTAAATGTTTGTTCTTGTATGATAAGGGCATGTTTGTGCACTTTTCAGACCAATCATCGTCTCTTGTAAAACGTACTAGGCAGACTACTGCCCCATCTAAATGTTTATGAGGATCAGTAGGGACGAAAAGAACCAAGATATTGGTGGCCATCAAGCTGTAGTGGGGATGGAGCCTGTAAGATGACATGGTTGTGTCTGTTGAGAGGGCTAACTCTTCCTCAAAGCCAGGTGCCAGATTTTTTGGATCCTTCACCTAAGGATTTCACCTTCCACCTAAGGAGGAGAGGAGACAAAGTACATGCTGATCTCCACTCATTGAGGAACAGAATAGTACTTGAACCCTATTAGACTTAACTGCAAATACTGTCTGGGAGGCTGAAGAGATAAAAAAAAAATGCTGGTGATCCCTCTAAAACTAACCTCTGAATCAGAGGTCCAACCAAGAGTTTTTGGGACCAGAGATAACTTTGATCCTGGTTATTTAATTACTTGTATGCAAATATTGCATTTAGGCAGTTATTCACAAGGGGAGCACTCCCTAACACCAACCCCAATAAGATGGCACAATTGTGTTTTTTTCCATCTTTTTACCTAGCTAGGAAGGATGCAGTCACAGGCACTATGCATAAGGTCAGGGATTTGAATGTTGCCTTATTTGCTTAGGGCACAAAAATCCCAGACCTGGCATCATCTTATTATGATTTGAATGTTCAAACAAACAAAATAATTTGAAATAATTTTTTTACATAAAAAATGAAAAGACTTAAATGTATCTGAACATACATTAAGATACTATCATATCTGTCCAGTTGCTATTTAGATCAAGAAAAGTCAGATCTTCTATTATTTAATTTGAGAAATGGAGCCGCTGTTAAGATTTATGAATAAAGCAAAATAAATTGGGAATTTTAGGCTAACAGGGTTAAATTTTTCTGCAATTGCCCTTCTTAAGTCTTGAATGCGGGAAAAATTTATAAAGTTTTATTTGCCCTTTTTTTTTAGAATTATTTTAGATTTCAAAGCTTTGAGTGAGCTCAGTCATCCTCAGCGAGATTTGCTTGTGCATTAGATTAATGGACAAGTCAACTAGATGGCTAACCCCTTCCTTTTAATGTCACAGCATTTGTTAAAATGTACTTTTGAGTCAATGGACTAAAATGAAAAGCATATCAAACTTTAAGTGCTTAATATAGATTTAACCCTGAGCTTCCTTTTTAATACAAGATTGACAATACCTTGTGGATTATAATTAATGTCTACGTACTGATGAGTCATGTACTGAAGTTACTAAGAAGAAAAACCTTAGCACCATGGCTCATGAGCCTTTAGAGGTTATCCATACTAAAATTTTAAAAATGGTTATAGTTGCGGGGTCCACAAATTCTAATAGGGTTTGGTATTGTCCCCTATAAAAATGCCATATTAGAAGGTCATGGTATGGGGCCTTAGAAAGAAAAATATAACATAAATTACATACACTGCACGATACACCTTGACCTCAATTGCGCAATGAATTTTTTAAGGCGCATTAATTTACTAGCAAGGTATACCAGATGCCAGAGTTTGAAAGGTTTGTACTTTGGCAAATTTTTACATGATAAATCGCCAAAAAAACTGCCAGGGTTGCCAATTTTCAGAATGTCGCCCTTAGGGCCAATTATAAAAAACTGTCAGGTCTAAAACTCACTTTGTCCATAGAAAGCAATGGGGTCCCCCTTCTTTTTTCCAGAGCACTATATAAAATAAAGGGAGAGTTTTGATTAGTTGCTTGGGGCAACAAAGTAATTTTAACATGACATTTTCATACATGTGGCCTTTAGGTTAGTTCCCCAAAATGGATTTTAAATGGGGTTTCAATGGGATTCTGCTTTGGATTCCTTGTTAAAATTTCTTGGGGAATCCAACGTCTTTTCACTTAAAAAGGTAGTCGTATGTTTACACAGTGAACTACAGCGTGGATTTTCACACCATGGATTTCTGCCAGGGAAAACATGTCGGACTTTTACTATGTTAAAAGTCCAACAAATGAAACCGTTTTTTTTTACTGAAGGATCAAGGAACATTTGGAAAAGGTAAATTTTAAGCCAAAGACATGTTTTGAATATTTTATTCTGATATTTAGGTGAAAAATTTAACCCCTTCCCTATATTTTACATAAATTTCTATACTGGTAAGGTTTACTGAAATTTGCTGAAAATGTAAGGAATGGCCCCCTTCTGTCACCGGGGGGTTTTGCTGTGTTTTCCTTTAAGCCCGGAAGCCCGGGAAAGGCTTAGTGTGTTTGCATCCTTTCTTAGAAAAACCCATTAATTTCAAATGGAGAGTCTTGACTGCCTTTGTCGAAACGAGAGGGGTTTAGGCTATACTTGAAATAAATGTGGGTTTTAGAGGTTATCCCACACCCCATTTGGACATTGATGACAATTTTAATATTTGTTAAAATTCTTGTGAAACAACCTTTTACATTTTACCCTTTAAGGGGTCGAAACCCCAAATGGTGCCTAAAAACTAATAAAAAAGAGGTCCCAAAAAAACCCTAGGGTTCCTTCATTTTTGGGACTTATAGTTGAATCAATTGCCCCCTAGGGCCCACCCTATAGGTGTTTTAAAAGTGGCAAAAAAAAGGAGGGGGGAATCAATATTGAGTTGCATTTCCTGTTAAAAAAAAAGTTACAATTACTTCACTTTAATTTCCCAGAAAACCCTAAAGGGTATCTCCCAAACTTTTTTGAGCAAAAAGATTGATTCATGCTTCTATCTCTTTCCCGATTTGGTGTGGTTGCTTCTTTGCATATTCATATTAGTCTTCTAAAAACATGAAATGAAAGCAGAGGAGTTATCTATGAGTGCAGAAAGTACAGAGCTTAAGTAAACAAAAAAAGGGGACTAACAACTTGTTGAGATAACACTCTGTTCTAAACTGCCCATCCAACCTTTCATCACCCTCTATGGATTAGACAGAGAGAAAGGGGAGAGAGGAAGGTAAACTTAGAAACCCGTATGCACTAACTGTTAAATTCTTGTCTCCTCAATAAAGCCAAAAAAATAAAGCAATTATTTGGAAAAGTCTTCAATCTTTTTGGTCTTTACTGGTTAAAAAACTAATCTTTAAACATTTAAAGGTTTAAAATTTTTAATTTGTTATGAAGTGGGGGAGGAGCCCAAAAAATAGGTTAGCGCCCGGGAAAAAGCCAATTTCTGGGCCGCTGGCCCTTTTATTTGAGAGAGCCAGTGCAGGCGTGCCCCCAGGGGACAGCACCCGGGCCCCAAGAAGTAGTACGGCTAGGTGAGTACCTACTAGTGTTTAAAGCTATTGTGTAAACACCCGTTTTTTTTTCCCGATATTTCGATATCGGCAATTATCAGGGCGAACCAAATAGTCGAAAAAACAGATTATCGTGGGATGACCTTTTTAAAGTCAAATAGGAGAGGAAAAAACACCTTCATTCAACCCCCAAAAACGGGGCTGGGAACCCGGGAATTTAAACATCCAAAACCCAGTAAACTGGATAGTGCACATCTTAGGCAAACAATTTAGGTTAAAAAAAAAAGCCCACAAAAAAAGCCCAGCCCATTAAAATACCCCTGTTTTTGTACCACAGCATGACTTTTTTTTTTTTAAAACCTGGAGGCCCCAAAAAATTTAAAAAGTGCCAAAAGGGCATTTAATGATTTTGAACCATCTTTTTACTTAAAATGGACTTTGACTTTTTGCGAAGGTAATCCGGGATTTAAAGGACGTAGTTTTAAATTTGTAAAAATCGGGTTCACTTTTTATTGAAGAATTCTTAAAACCAGGGTTTTAAAAAAAACACCCAAACATGCAAGTACACGTTTACGCTTTTCAGGCTAGTTTCCTTCCCCCCCTTAATCGAAAACATACTAATAAAAAATTGTACAAATTCTTTTTTAAAATTTACCCCCCCCGGAACTAATCAAACTTTTTCACCTGGTTTTTTAAATTTTTTGGGGTACAATATGCCAGGAATTAAACCCAGGACCCTAAAAAATTGAGTCTTTTCCCCCACACCCCCCCCCACCCAGAGAGGGGGGGACAATAGCCCATGAAGTATTTTCCCCTTCTAATGTATTAAATTTTGTCGGGCTTTGGTATTTAAAATCTGTTGACCAGATTAAGCCCTTGGGCAGGGGCCCTGGGTTATGTCCTGCTACGGACTTTAACCCCTTCCCGACATGGGGCGTATGGAAAACGCCCTTTTGGGGGAAGTAAATTTTCCCGCAAAGGGAGTATCCATACCCCCTTGGCGATGGCGGGCTTGGGGGGCGAGCCCGCGCGATGGCAAAAGGGGAAACCGGGCGGAAAAAATTACCGCTGGCCGCATCCCGAAATCCCCCCCGGCCGGAGTGAGCCCCGGGCCGCGTGGGGTTTACCGTTTTCTTTAAACCGCAGCCTGCCATGGCTGCGATAATAAAGCCGCGGGCAGGAGGAGAAAAGCTCCCCTCCCTTTCCCCGCGGCTGCCCCCAAAACATAGTGCGGCACCGACCCCCCGGTTGATGACCCCGGGAAGTGAACGGAAACTTCCCGGGGTCTTTGTTGAGTCACCAGGGCCCACAATGCATTAAAGGGCATTGGGGGACGGGCCGTTTTCATGGCGACCAGTACCCAGTACATTTACTGGGGCACTGGCCTGCCTTCTAACAACAATTGATGATTGCTGTTAGAAGTTTAAAGGGGAAAAAAAGGGGTAAAAATAAAGGGTTAAAAAGGGGAAAAAAAAAGTCCCCCCCACAAACGAAAAAATAAAATAAAACCCCGACACCCCCTTTTTTCCCCTTTTTACAAACGGCAATCCCCAAAAAAGATCAAAAATAAAAAAATTACCCAAAATTTGGAAACCCCGCGTGGAAACCCGCCCCAAAACCTATAAATCTGTCATTTAAATTTAACCGTACAGTGAAGGGCCCTTTAAAAAACAAAAAAAAAAAAAACAGTCAAGAATTGCGATTTTTGTAAAATCCTGAAACACAAAAAAGGGAAATAAAAAGCATAAAAAAAACCTCATTTTGATCCCAAAAGTTGTCCCAAATTAAAACTTCAGTTCTTGAAAGGAAAAAAAAGCCCTTTTACAGGGTCTCGGGTATACGGAAAAAAAAAAAAGTATGGCTCTCAAAAAGACAGCGTTTGCAAAAAATATTTTTTTAACACAAAAAAAACCCTTTTTTTTTTTTAAAAAAGTGTTTTTAAAAAATTTAAAAAAACTATAAAAATAGGAAACGTCATAACCCTATGGCCCAGAGAGTAAAGCAAAATGGTCATGGAATCTCCGGGAGCCCCTTTTAAAAAAAATAAAAATAAAAAAACACTACTAGGATTGCGTTTTTTCTTCACCCTGCCTTCCCAAAAAAGCGGTTTTTTTTAAAATTTTGATCAAAAATTTCTTGCCCCCCCAAACTTTTATCCCAAAAAAAAAGTAAATTTTTTTCCTCAAAAACAAGCCCCTACACAGCTCCGTACACAGAAAAATAAAAAAATTTTGGCTCCCCAGACCCCATGGCGATCAAAAAAAACCCGTTTTTTGTTTTTGAAAAAAAGTGTTTTTTATTGTGTAAAAAGCAGTTTTTAAAAAAAAAAATATACAAATTGGGGGATCGCTGTAAAGTATCGACCTACTTTAGTAAAAAATTTGTAGGGCATTATACTGCACGGTGACCGCTGGGTTTAAAAAAAAAAAAAAAAAACCCCTACCAGGAATGCTGTATTTTGTTTTAAAATGCCTCACAAAAACCTTAATAAAAAATGGGTTTAAAACGGGATATCCCCCTATTATGGTACTAATAAAAACGTCAACTCGTCCCACAAAAAAAAAGCCCAGAATCAGAACAGAAAAACATAAAAACGTAATTTTTTTTTTAGACCAAATTTTATTGTTTAAAAGTAATTTTAAAACATAAAAAAAACTATATTTAAAAACTTCCATTTCAATTTTACCGACCCCCATAGTAAAAAAATTTCCCGTCATTTATACTGCACGGCGAACGCTTTTAAAATTGAAGCCCAAAAAAAAAAGGCCCAAATTTCTTTTTCCCCCCCCTTTTCATTGCCCAATGCAAAAAACAAAACAACTTTTAACACCTGGCACCCAAAATTTTTAAAATACACCCCTTTAAAGAGTTCTATGAGGGTTTTGCGAATCCAAGATGGGGGTTGCTTTTGGAAGGTTTTACCCGTTCTGGGATTTGGGGGGTTTGTAAAGCGACATGGGCCCCCCCAAAATCTGCATTCCAAAAAACCCAAAAAAGCGGCCCCCCTCCCTTATACCCCCCGCCTGCACCCCAAAAAGCAATTACACCCACTTTATGGTATTTGCCGAACTTGGAAGGGAAAATTTTGTAACAAGGTTTTTGGTGCTTTTTTTCCTAAAATTTCCCTTTAAAAAATTAAACATTTTCAAACTTTTAAAATTTCAGATTATTTTGGGAAAAAAATTTTTTTTTTTTTAAAAATTTACGCCTTAAAGCTAAAAAATTTTTTTGACACACCTGGGGTTCGATTGCTCACTACACCCCTGGATTTTATTCCTTAAGGGGGTTTTTGGGTTTTCCCAAAATGGGGGGATTTTTTTGGGGAGTTTATTTAAATTTTGGAACCTAGGGTGTCTGCAAAACCCGAAAAGGCCCCCCAAATAAAAAAATTTTTTGAAAATGAGTCCCTAGGTGCTCTTCCCCATTCTGGGGCTTGTGGGTTTACCAAAAAAAGCATAGGGCCCCATATGGGATATCTCTTTAAAACGGGGGGAATTTTGGGGGGAAACAATATTAAAAATTTTATTTCCCCGATAACCCTTTACCCTTTTTCTTTGAACAATTTATAAAAATTTAAAATCGCAAAAAAAAGGAAATTTTTGAAAAATTTTACTTCCACTTTTTCTTTTAAATTCCCGTGAAACACCTAATGGGGTTTTTTAAAAATTTCCCAAATGGGGGTTTTTGAATACTTTTAAGGGGTTTTTAGTTTTTAGGTGAGGTCAAATTTTTGGGGGTATCTAACCCTTCAGGCCATCAAAATCACGTTTTGAAATGGACTGGTTCTCTAAAAAAAAGTATATTGCAAAATTTTTTTTGAAAATTTGAAAAAAAACTACTAAATTTCTAAGCCCAAAAATCGAAAAAAAAAAAAGACATTTTTAAAAAAAGATGCCAAACTACAGCAGACCCTAGGGTATATGCTTTGTTTTAAAATATTTCCTTTTAGTGGGAAAAACTATCTGTCATACAAGCAGAAATTTTTTTAAATTTAAAAAAGGGTTTAAAATTTTTTTAAATTTTTTTATGAAATTTTTTTATATTTTTCAAAAATTTAAAAAAGCATTTTTTGGACCAAAAAAGTCTTCTATCTTAAAGCACAATGGGCTCACGAGGAAAAAAAACTTTGAATCACATGGATAGGTTAAAGTGTCCAAAAATTTTTTCTCACATAAATTGACACATGACAGATTTCAAAAATGGGGCTTTTTTCAGAGAGGCCAAAAAAGGTCTGGCGGTTTAAGGGGTTAAATCTAATGAGACAAAAAGGGTCCCAAATATTTTGTCCAAAACTTTTTTACAGTCAAGAAAAACTTTTTTAAAAAAATTCAGAAACTCGTAATAAAAATGAAAACCCGGGTTTGAGATTTTTTTTCCTCGAGGTTTAAAATTTTTTTGAACAAAATTTTCCCACTACATTTGAAAAATTTTTTTGAGGACCATGGGATTACCAATAATTTTGAGATGGGCAATCGAAATTTTTAACGAAAGTGGAAAAACGGGGTTTTGAATTTCGGAAAAATTGGTTTTTGTAAAAGAA
>JAODAL010062634.1:0-19653 GCA_025379985.1 Phyllomedusa bahiana | reverse complement strand
GCCACCTTGCATTAAATTGAATCCAGCAATTTTTATTTACCCCAGGTGAATTGATAGGTGAAAAAAATCCCCTTTTTTTTTTCCCGAATACATTTCAGTACGTTTTTTTTTACTTGGCGCACACCAGCTTTGTTTTTGGGGGACCTTGCATTAAATTGTTTCAGCAATTTTTATCACCAAGGTGAATTGAAAGGTGCAAAAATCCCTTTTTTTATCCGAATACATTTCTGATCTGTTTTTTCCTTTGGCGCGGCCCCAGTTTTTGTGATTGATTACTTTGCAGTTAAATTAAATACAGCAATTTTGTTTTGATTTGAGGGATTTGAGAATAGCTGTGATTTCCCCTCTTTTAATAAGAGATTTCCCAAAAAACTCTTCCATCCCTTCTAAATTTTTATATTTCTGAACAGGAGCGAATTCGGGTGGTAAGCGAGCAAAGGGGGGGTAGCGGGAGGTAGGGTAGGGGAGGGGGTGCTCCTTCCAGTGTGGCGCAAAAAAAGCATGCAGGGAATCGTCAGTTGCAGGCCCGTCAGGCCTGTCATCGCTGGGTCGGGGCCCCGTGAACCATAACGAACAGCGTCCCCAAAATTGTCCTTCAGGGGTTTAAATGCAACCTGACCCGCAGTTTACCTCTTGTCCTCCAGTCCGGCCACAAATGTCGTCTCAGCATACAGCTCCGTCCAACAGAAAAACCCCAAAATAAAAAAAAACTCGTGTACCCACCAGGGGGAAATCCTTTTCTAAAGACCCTTGATGAAAAAATGCGGTTGGGTCGGGAAGGGCATGTTAAAGATCAAGAGGCCCAAAGAGGATGATTTTTCTGCTCTGACCCCGTTACGATCCCTAGAGGAGGGGAAGGGAAACGGGCAAACGGCAAAATCCCGGGCGGTCGGGGAAAACCTTGCAGTCCCTCTTGCTTGTAGCCCGCAGCCCCGGATGAGAATGTAGGACCAAGTCACCTGTGTTTATGTGATGATGAGACATGGATCAAAAGTGGTCTTTTAGCAGAATTTTCTTGCGACGGGTTCATCACTGAAGAGGAGGAAGACGATGGGGGAGTGTCAGTACGGGTTTTAAACCCCAAAAGGGAGGGGCGGGGCAGAAGTTCCCCTGTATGATTCCGCCCCCGCCCCCGGTCGCGCAAACCCCGCCCCTCGCTTATGCCGTAAAAAAAGGCCAGGACCCTAAAGCCGGGGCCCCTTTTTTGGAGCAAGCCTCTGTTTCCCCCCAGCAAATGTTTATGCCCCTTTGCCAAAAACCCCCCCAAAAGTAGAGGAAAAGAACCTTAAGGGGTTAACCACCCCCCAACAGGGTTAGTAATGCGAAAAAAATGCATGGGGTTGAAATGGAGGAAAAACATTTGGGGCCAAAAAAGGCCAGACAAAGGGGCCTAAAAACCACTTTTTACACCCTTGTCTCCGCCCCCTCCCCCTTTCTCCGCCACCCCAAGCGTCCCTCAGAGCCTATGTCTCTCAGGGCCCTTAAATCGGGGATCACCCTCCGCTTCCCCTCACCGTCGCCCGGGGTACCCCCAGCACCCCAGAGCCCAAATCCCCCCCCTTCCCCTTCCGCAAGTTTGAAAAATGCAGCCGTACGCCCGGGCCAGTCTAGCAGCCAGCTTTTTGTCTTCCAGGTTTGGGAGCAGAGAAAAAATTTAAACCCAAAAACCCTCCCAAAGCCAAAGCCCGAATGGGCGGCAAAATTTCCAAGGGGTTTTGGCCTTTTGGGAAAAGTTGCCTTCCCCGGGGGGGACACAGATGGGTTCCGCCTCTCCCCTGGCCCTTTGCCTTCCCCCCAATTTCCCCGATTTCCGAGCAGGATTTCTTTGCCAGAAAAGCCCTTTCCCCGCCCTGGCCAGCCACGTTTTTCCCTCTAAAATTTTTTAAAACGCGTTGTCTGCATTGTGGCCGGGAAAAAATCCATTGACCACCGACCCCATGGGCTAGTAAACCCGGCCAAGGCCCCCTATATCTCTGTGAAAAGTTTATTGGGTGAGCGGGTGTTTGTCTCTGGGGGTGACGGGTTTGGGTCTCAGGGAACGGCGACGGGTCTTCAAAAATGCAGGGATGGTGGGGGGTTCTTTCCCCCAAGGTCCTCTGGGGCCTCCCCCGTGCCCAGAGGGAAAACCCGGCCGTGTTGAAATTAAAACTGTTTGGAGGGGCCTCCACACCAGGTTTAGGAGCTGTGGACGGGGTCTCCGCAACGGACCCGGAAAAGGGGGGCCCTTTTTTTCCAAAATCCCTTTTGCCCCGGCCAAGGTGGTTGTTTCGATAATGGGCCAAAAAATTTTTGGCCCCCCCTTAGATTTGGGAGGCTGGAGACAATCCGGGGTGGCACATGTCTTTAACCTTGTCGTCCCAGAAATTTCTAAAGAGTACCCGGGTTTTGGGGTTTCCTGCTGAGGAAGGCTCGAAGTTTTAAGGGTTTGCACTTCCGCCCTTTTGCACCTGCTTCGTCCCGGGCCCGGCGCGTTGCAGCGTTTTGCTTTGGCCCCCCCCGTCAACCCGTTCTATTGTTTACGGGGGCAAACCCCCGCTGGAATTCCCCCCATCCCCAGCTCCCCGCGATTTTGGCGCAATGCAAAGCCATTAAAGCGTACGAAGTGCCCAAAAGGCCTGCAAGCAGCGGTGCGGACCTCGGGGTGTTGAGCCACGAGAGTGGAGGCAGGGAAAGGCTCTGCACCATCCTTGGGGTTTTGAAGAAGAAACCCAAAATGGTCGGGCGGACAATGCCCTTGCAGCATTTAGCCAAAAATTTTGGGGATTTTTAGTTCTGGAAACGATCGTTGGACCCCTCTGAAACAAAAAGGGCCCCCCAGCGACGGAGGAGGAGACGGGGGCCCCAGCAAAGGGCCTTTCTCTCCGTCAAAACCCCCAAGGCCCGGGCGTTTCCCCAATTTCAACGGGTTTAAATTTGGGCCCGTGGGGTTTGGGGGGGTTTGGGGGTAGTGCATCAGCTCTCAGGGGCATCTTCAAGGGGAAAATTTAGGGCTGTGTTTTAAGCTGTGCCAGAGGAAACGGAGGAGGAGGGGAAAGGAGGTTTTCCCAGACCCGACGTTTACCGACCCTCCCCGCCCTTGGAAAGAAGTTGGCCGGAAAATTTTAGGCGGGGGGAGGAAGGGTGAGGAAGATCAGTTTGTATTGCCCCTCGGGCCCCCGAGGCTTGGGAAATCAAGGCTCTATCTCTCACAGAGTGCTTGAATGCTCCAAATTTTCCCCAAATGTTTCCCCGCTTTTAAACCCTCAAAATGAAACAAAAAAGTTACTGGGTGACCACCCCCCTGGACCCCCGGGTACAAAAAAAAAAATCAGATTTCCCTTCCACCCCAAAATAGAGAGTAAAATGCGGAAATGGGACCTTGTGTTTGGGATCAACTGGGACATCTGTTCGTTGTTTCACGCCCCCCAAAATGTCAGGGGGGAAAAACATCAGCGAGTGACAGCGTGGGTGCCAAGCACCCGTAGCGGAGCAGCAGCGCAGGAAAGGGGAGAAGCCAAATGGGTGACTTGGATCTTTATTTCCCCCTACCAAGCATGCTGCGGGGACAATCCAACAACAGAGCCAGCTTAAGCAGGTGCACGACTATTCCCTTAAACCCCGATTTTTTTGGATGTTTTCCCGGACCCAAAGGACTTTGGGTACCCAAAATGGACGAATGGCCGAGTCGCTCCCCCAGCATAGGGTGTTGTCTCCAGCAGCCGCGTATATTGAGGGACCTTAGCACGCGGGGAGTTTTTACAGACAAACGCTGGCTTTCCAAGATAAGTGGCGTTTGACTTTCTCAGTGAATCAGGATGGACTTGAGATGTTGGGCCCCAATTGGAGGTCACCGATTGTTGCCGGTTACTTACACCTTTCAAACAGAAATGGTCTTGAAAAATTTTTTTTTTTAAAAAAATTTCTCCCCCCACAATTTTTTTAAAAGTGGCTGGAAGTATATTTATATTTTTTGGGGTAAATTTTTTTGGAGTACAGCAATAATCATGGGCTTTGGAACAGAAAATGGGCTTTTATTTTTCATTTTTCCTCCCAATTTGTAAAGTGGGGGAAAGTCATTTTTAATTTTTGGGGTCATTTGCTGTGGATCAGCATTTCATGGTCCTTTGGGCAGGAATGTGGCTTTTAAGTGGCATTTCTCCCTCACAATTTTTTTAAAAGGGGGGGGAAGTCAATTTTGAATTTTTTGGGGTCTGTTGCGTGAGATACAGCAATTCATGGTCCCTTTGGAACAGAAATGTGGCTTTAAGTGGCAAAATTTTTCCCCCCAATTTTTTAAAAGGGCTCAGAAGTCATTTTTACAATTTTTTTGGGTCTTGTGTTTTGAAATGCGAAATTTACAAAGGGGGTCCTATTTTTAAAAAAAAATGTTGTTTCAAACCCAGACTTTTTTGTTTTCACAATTGCCCAAAAGTGGCTCGGGGGGGGTCATCCCTTTGAATTTTGGGGTTTATTTTGTTTGAAATGCAGTTACTACGGGGCCCAATTAAAAAAAAATTTTGTTGTTTTTCTAACGGGACTTTTGGGTTTTTTTTTTCCAATTTTTAAAAGTGGCTAAAGGGTTTTGCTTTAAATTTTTTGGGGGGTTTTTGCTTTGACATGCGCTTTTCTACAGGCCCTATTTTTAAAAAAAAAAGTTTTTTTCTAACAGACATTTGTTTTCACAATTTTTCCAAAAGGGGCTAAAGGGTCATTTTTTGGGGGGAAATTTTTGGGGGCATTTTGCTATGACATGCGGCTTACTACAGGCCTATTAAAAAAAAAAAGTTTTTTTAAACCCGACTTTTTTCTTCAAAAATTGTCAAGAGTGGCTCAAGGGGGGTGCGGGTCGGGGAAAACGGGGTTGGTGGGGCCTGTTAATGGAAAACATTTTGAAAAAATGATTTTTTTTGGTAGTTTTTTTAAACATAGTATAAATTTCCCTGTTTGGGGAAAACCCTTTTTAATACTTTTTATAAAAAAGAAAAAAAAAAGGCCCATGGGGGCCCTTTTTTCCATCCTATTTTAAAAATGGGGTTTTCTAAAATTTTAAAACTACTAAAAAATTTGCTTTGTACAAAATGCGGGTTTAAAAAAAAAATTCCTCAAAAATTGTACAAGGGAGGTAAAAGGAAAAATTTGACCAGATATAGGTTTTTTCAGTGGACTTGGAGTAGGGAGCCGGACAGAGAAAAAAAAGTCAGGGGAAAATTTTGGGCCCGTACATTGATTTAAAATGAAAAAAAGAATCCCAAAGGGAAAAGGGGGAAAGGGGGAAAACGGGAAATTTTAACCCCCAAGTATTTCCAAGGGGAGCTCAATTGGCCCGCATCTTTAGGAGGGGAAAGCGTTCCCAGGGACAGGGCCAGTTTATGCCCAAGTGAAACTAAAATGGTGGTTGAAAGATCCTATTTCCGGAATTTTTTAAAATCTGGGGTCTTTGCAGGTTTGGGGCTCATGCTTTTGGCCCCGGCGGGGGATAAGTCAATGCCAGTGAAATTTAAAATGGTGGTTAAAAGGGAACCCCTTTTTTCCCGGCCAAACTTTTTAATCTGAGGTAGGCAGGTTTGGGGTCATGCTGGGCCCAGGACGGGGATAGTCAAGGTCCGGTGAAATAAAATTGGGGGTTGAAAAAAACCTCCTTTTTTTTGGCACTTTTTAATCTGGGTCATGGGTTTTGGGGGTTCATGTTTTTGGGGCCCCGGAAAGGTATTGTAAAATTTTCCGTAAAAACTAAAATGGGGGTTTTAAAAGGGGAATCCTTTTTCCGGGCATTTTTTAATTTTGGGGTCATGCGGGTTTGGGGGCTCATGCTTTTGGGCCCAGGCAGGTATAGTCAGTGTCCAGTGAAACTAAAATGGTGGTTAAAAGACCCCCTTTTTCCGGCACTTTTTAATCTGGGGTCATGCAGGTTTGGGGCCATGCGTGGCCCAGGACAGGGATAGTCTATGCCCCAGTGAAAAAATGGGGGTTTGAAAGACCCCCTTTTTCCGGCATTTTTAAAAATCTGGGGGTCTTTTGCAGGTTTGGGGTCATGCTGCTTTCCGGACAGAGATTTTTTCAATGTCCGGTTAAAGGGAAAAAAGGGGAGGGTTTTCAATTCAAAATCCCTTCGGGGATTTTTTAAAATTTGGGTGGCTGGGTCAGGCGGGTTTTAAAGGGGGTCAGTATGGTGAAATTACTGGGATAGGGAATGGCTGTGGGGTTTTTTTTGCCCCCTTTTATAACCTAAGTGTGTTGCCTAAGATGTAGAAACGTTTTCCGTTTGACTTTTGTGGAGGTTATTTCCGCTTCCCCCCCTTTTTTGGGTGTAAGATTAAGGTGTTTTTGCTCTCCCATGTTTTAAATTGGTCATCAATTTTAAAATTAAATGTTGGCGTTTTACTTTTGGGCTTCGACTTCGGGCTTTGTCGAAGTCGGGCCACCATGGGATAAGGTTTTTCGATGTGAGCAGTCGTTAGGGCCCGATGCCCCTTTAAAGTCTATGGGAGAGCAACAAACATTTTCATTTTTAAACCCCCAAAAACAGGGTGGAGAATAAAATTAACACCCAACAACAGTAAAGGGGAAAAGTGTACATCTTGGGCCCAACAAACTTAGGTTATAAACCCACGGGAAAAAAAAAAATCACAGCCACCCAAAATCCTGCCCTTTTTACCAAAGCCTGCCCTTTTAAAACCGCATCACCCCAAATTAAAAAGTGCCGGGAAAGGCTTTTTATGATTTGAACCATTTTCTTACTTGAATGGAAATTGAATACCCTGTTTGGAACGCAGCATGACCCCCAAACCTGCATTACCCCCTTTTAAAAGTCCCGGGAAAAAGGGAAATTTTTCTTTAAAACCCCCATTTTAGTTTAAATGGACTTTGACTTTTCCCGGTTCCTGGGCCACAGATGAGACCCAAACCTGCATGACCCCCAATTTAAAAATTGGGGAAAAAGGAGTCTTTCAACCACCATTTTAGTTTCCTGGACTTTGACTTTATTTGGTCCTGGGCCCCCGCATGACCCCCAAAAACCTTTGCAAAACCCCAGTTTAAAAAAAAGTCCCGGGAAAAAAAGGAGCCCTTTAAACCCCACCATTTTAGTTTCAGGGGACATTAAACTTTACCTGTCCTGGGCCACACTTGACCCCAATCCTGCATGACCCCCCCCAATTTTAAAAAAAAGTGCCAGAAAAAGGAGGTTTTTTAAACCCCCACCTTTTGTTTCATGGCTTTTGATTTATACCGGGCCGGGGCCCAACAGCATGAGCCCCAAACTGCAGGGACCCCCACTTTTTAAAAAGTGCCAGGAAAAAGGGTCTTTCAACCACCTTTTTTAGTTTCACGGGAAACTTTGGGACTTTTCCTGTCCTGGGTCACGATGTCCGGGGCCCGGGGAGTTACAGGGGGTTTGCGGTGAGGGGGGCCCAGGCTGGCTTTTGGGTTCTTTAATTAAAAAGGCAGGTTAAAATGCCCTGATGACGCAGCAATAAAAACTGTCGGGGCTGAAGCAGGGGTTGGGGAAGCGGAAGTGTGAGTCTCCCCCTTTCCCTCAGTACACAGTCAATCCCCGGGGTTTTAGCGCTTGCCCCTCTGTTTGAGTGGGGAAACCAAATTGACCCTCCCCTTGGAAATACTGGTGGTTAAACCCCCCCCCCCCCCCTCCGGGTTAACCCCCAGGTGCCCTTTTTTCTTTGGCATTCTTTTTCTCATTTTACCAACGGGGGCTGGGGGAAAAGGGTCCCCTGTACTTTGTTCTCTGTCCATGCTCCATACTCCATGTCCTTTGTTTAACGTACTTTTCTGGTCAAGTTTTCCTGTACCTCCCTTGAAACAATTCAGGTTTTTTTTTTAACAGTATTTTGTACATTCAATTTTTTTTTAGTACTTTAAATTTCTGGGAAAAAACACTTTTTTTTAAAATGGGAGGGAAAATCCCACCATGTCTTTGTTTCTCTTTTTTTTGGGAGAAAATTTGGGTTGCCCTCAAAAAAGGGGGATTGATGGGCTATTTTAAAAAAGATCTTGAAAAAACAAGTCTTTTTTGAATATGTTTCCTTTAAAAAACAGTGTCCAAACCTATTCCTTTTTCTGACCAGCGCCATCCCCCTTAAACCCCCACTCTTGCCCATTTTTGAAGAAAAAATTTGCCCTTTTTAGAAAAAACTTTTTTTGGGGAATAGGACCTTTTGTATAGCGGCATGTCACAGCAAAATGCCCCCAAAAACCCAAAAGAAGGGGACCCTTGGGGCCATTTGGACAATTGTGAAGAACAAATGTCTGTTAGAAAAAAAACATTTTTTAAATTTTGGACCTTTTGTTGGGCTGTGTCACAGAAAAATTCCCCCCAAAAATTAAAAAACATGCCCCTTGAGCCATTTTTGGGGCAATTGTGAAGAACAAATGTTTTTAAAGGAAACTTTTTTTTTGGGAAAAGGACCTTTTGGGGTATTGCTCCATTTAAAGCAGCAGGGCCCCAAAAAAATTTAAAAATGCCCTTCCCCGGGCCACGGGTTAAAAATTGTGAAGGAGAAATGCCACTTAGAACCCCAAATTTCGGGTTCCCAAAGGGCCCTTTGATTTTTGCTGTTTTCACAGAAACATGACCCCAAAAAAATTTTAAAAATATGACTTCTCAGCCACTTTTTTAAAAAAAATTTGGGAAAGGAAACAGGGCCCCCCAAAACCATTTTACAATGTGGAAAAAATTTTAAAGATGAAGTGAGGGAAATGGGGAAAATGGTTTTGCAGAAAACCCTTTGGGGTTTTTTGTCTCCTCACAGCAAAACCAGCAAATTGAACTGTTGGGAATTGAGAAAATTTAAAAATTTCTTTTAAGAAATGAATTTTTTTTTAAAAAAAAAAATTTTTCAAAGGACCATTTCTGTTTGGGAGGAATGTGAAGTTGGGCCAGCAATTAAACGGTGACCCCCGGGCATTTTGGGGCCACAACATAAACGGGGATCCCTGCCCGATTCTCTTTAGGAAAAACAAAAGATCCACATTTTCTGTGAAAGCCCGGGTGGTTTGTCTGTAATGACTCCTTTCCGGGGGTGTGCTGGGAAAGGTTCCCCTGATATGACGCTGGGTGCTGGGAAAGGGCAACACCTCTATGGGTTTGGGGAGCGGCTCGGGCCATTCGTCCATTTTGGTTTCCCAGAAGGGCTATTGGGGGCCGGGGGAAAAACCTTTCAAAAACTTGGTTTTTTGAGCGCAGATTGTCGGGGCCCAGGGTCTTTTGCTGTGCCCGGGTGTTGTAATTTTGGCCTGCTTTGCCTGCGTTGGTGGGGGGGGGTAAATATAAAATTTTCCAGGGGGGTTTTTTAAAACCCCTTAGGCTTCTGCCCCTTGGGCCTTTCTGCCCGCCCCTGCTGCCGCTTTCGGCACTTTGGCCCCTCTAATGCTGTCAAGTCGGGTGGCGTTTTTTTTCCACCATGAATTTGAAGAACGTGAAGCAGGGCGCAACCCGTTTTCTCCAGTTGGGTCAATCAGCTTTGGGCTCCTTTTTCCATTCCTTTTTTCTCTCATTTGGGGGCTGGGGAAAGGAAAATGGCCCCAGTTTTGTTGTGTTCCCGGGGGTCCGGAGGGTGGCCAACCCAGTAACGGGTTTTTCATTTTGATTTGGCCCCTTTAAAGCCCAGGATCCTGTTGGGTGGAAATGGGGGCATCCAAACACTCATGTGAGAGTTTGGGGCCTTGGTTCCCAAGGGCTTGGGTTGAGGGCACTAGCAAAACTTTTCTTTATCTGCCTCAAAAATTTACGCCAAACCTCTTTTTAAGGCCCCGGGCGTCGGTTTTCTAGGAATACCTCCTTTCCCCCTTCCTCCGCTTCCTCCGGCACAGTTCAACACAGCCCTGACTTGGGCCCAGATGATGCCCCCCTGAGAGGTGAGGTGCCGCCTTGCACTAGCTCTGGACCCTGAAAAAAATCTTTAATTGGGGGGGGGGGGACCCACAAAATTGGGGGGGGGAAAAAAGTCGGGCCTTTTGGTTTTTAAAGGAGAGAAAGGTCCCTGTCTGCATCGTGCCCCTCCCCCCTCCTCCCCCGCTGGGGGACCTGATGTTTCGAGGGGTCCCAAAGATGTTCCAGAACTAAGATCACCACAAAGCTAAAGCTGACAAGGGTTTGTCCGCAATGTCCCTTTTGGTGGCCTTTTCAAAAATGGGAAAAGGGGGGTGCAGAGGCCCCTTTAAAACCCGGGCCCCCCCCTCGGTTGGTCAAACCCCGATGTCCGCACCCGTTTTCCCTTTTCAGGCCAAAGTTGCACTTCGTGCTCGTAATGGGATTGTGCTGTTTCCCCCAATCGCTGGGCATTTGGAGGGTGGAATTCCGCGGGTTTTCCCGGGCAAACTTTAGACGGTTGACGGGGAGGGCCCAGCGACGCTGCAACGCCAAACCAGGCGGAAGAAGCAGGGTGCGAAAAAGGCGGGGAAATGCGAAAAATCGACCTCGAGCCTTCTTCAGCAGGCAGTCCAGACCCGGGGGGAGCTCTTTAAAATTTCTGGACGACAAGGGTTTTATGACATGTGCCAAAGGGAAAAAGGGGGTGCTCCAGCCCACCGATCGTAAGGGCGGCAAGGTTTCGACCGTTTTTTTGCACACCACCTTGCCTGGCAAAAAGGTTCTTGTCAACCGGGCCCGCGCTCGGTTTTCGTTGCGGGGAGCCGTTCCCGCTCCGGCCTGTGTGGGGAAAAAAAGGGCTCCAAAAGGCCCGATTAATTTCAAAAAAAGGCCCCGGTGTCTCTGGGCAAGGATGCCACCAAAAGGGCCTTGGGGGAAAGGCCCCGACCAAACCCCCCGGGGGGGTTTTTAAAAGCGGTTTCGCCCAGCCTAGAGCCAACCCTTTACCCCCCGAAAACATTTCCCCCCAAACTCCCCCAGTGAGGGTGTCCAGGGGGTTTTGCGGCCTTGGGTGCTTACCCAGTTCCCCTGTTTTTCTTAGGGGGAGATGGGGCTTTTTTCCCGGGCACAGATGCAGAAAAAAACGTTGAAAATTTTTGATGAACGTGGTGGCCCCGGGGGAGGGGAAAGGCTTTTCGGGAAAGAAAAGCCTGCTTTGGGATCGGTTTTGGGGGGCAGGCCCAGGGCAATGACGTGGCGGGGGGAACCCCTCTGGTCCCCCGACGGAAAGGCCCAAATTTTTCCAAAGGGCCCAAAAACCCCCCAATGCCGACATTTTAGGCTTTTGGCTTTGGGTGGTTTTGGGTTTTAAAAATGTTTTCCCTTTTGCTCCCAAAAAATGGAGACAGAAGGCTGGCTGCTAGACTGGCCACTTTTCGGCCCTGCAGGTCGGCAAAATGGCGGAAAAGGGGAAAGGGGGGAGGATGGGTCTTGGTGGTGCTTTGGGGGTTCTCGGGGACGGTGGAGGGTGAAGCGGGGGTGATCCTGTCATGGGGCTTTGAGGGACATTTGGGGAATGAGGAAACGGGTTGGGGGGTGGGGGGAGGAGGACGGGGAGGGCAGAGGGATTTTGGGCAGTGGTTGGGGGCCCCCCGGGGGTCGGTCTGGGCCTTTTTTTGGCCCAAGTGTTTCCCCCCCTTTAAACTCCCTGCATTCGCTGCATGTGAATTGGGCTTTTTGGGGGGGTGGTTAACCACTTTTGGTTTTGCCTCCAAACTTATGCGGGTTTTCGGCAAAAAGGGGGGCATTTGGCCCTCGCTGGGGTGAAACCCGGAAAGGGTTGCTCAATGAAGGCCCAGGCTTTAGAGGGGCCTGGGCCTTTTTGACGGCGTTAAAACGGGGCGGGGGTTTTCGTAACCCTGGTGGGGGAATCATATCCGGACTTTTTTGCGGGCCGCCCCCCCTCCCTTTTTTTTGGGGGACCCCTATTTACCCCTACCCCTCGTCTTTCCTTCTCGTCCCCCTGATGAAGCGGCTCGCAAGCAAATTTTTGCGGAAAAGACCAGGTTTGGGTCCGCAATGTCTTTATCATTTATATCAAAACAAACACAGGTGAAAATTTGGGGTCCCGTTTCTGCATCAAGAAGGGGGGGCTACAAGCAAGGGGCCCCTCAAGGCGTTGCCGGGGCCGCCCCGGGATTTTTGGCCCATTTAAAAGGCTTCCCTTTACCTTTCCTTTTGATGGATCAGTAACTGGGCGTCAGGCAGACTAAATCATCCTCTTGATCTTTTTTAAAAATGCCTTCTGACCCCAAAACCCCAATTTTGTCATCAAAAAGGGGTTTAGAAATGGATTTTCCACGTTTGGGGGGTACCGAGTTGAACCCTTTGGGGTGCTTCCCTGTTGGACGGATGTGATGGGTGCCCAGGGGTGAGACTTTTTTGGCCGGAAAGGGGGGATGAGGAGGTAAGACTGCTAGTTTCAGGGGTTTTTTAAACCCCTGAAGGAGAGTTTTGGGGGGACGTTTTTCGTTACTTTGATTCCAGGGCCCCGGGCCAAGCGATGGGGCAGGCCCGGGCGGTCCTGCAAAAGGCCCCATTTGGGGGGCCCTTTCGTGTTGTCGCCGGGATGAAAGGGGCACCTTCTCTTGAACTCTAAAACCCCTGTGTTAACCCCCCCCTTTGCCCCGCTTACCACCTGCATTTCGCTTTCCTGTTCAGAAATATAAAAATTTGAGAAAGGGATGGGAAAAGTTTTGGAAAATCTCTTATTAAAAAAAAAGGCAAATTACAGATATTCTCAAATCCCTCTTAAACCCAAAAAAAATTGCTGGAATTTTAAAAATTTTAAATGGGAAAGGTTTTTATCAACAAATCCGGGGCTGGGCCCAAAAATAAAAAAAAAAAGTTTTGTTATGTTTTTTGTATAAATTTCACGGTATTTTTTGCCCTTCAATTTTTCCCCGTGGGACTATAGAATTGTGTTTTAAGATTTTTGTGGTTTCTGCATCAATGAAAAAAACTGGGTGCGCAAAAGTCAAAAAAAACAGTATTGTTATGGTTTTTTGTTAATAACCGGGATTTTTTTTTCACCTTTTAAATTTAAACCCATGGTGACCCTTTTGAATTGCTGTTTTAAAATTTACGTGGATGCTGGCAATGAACAAAATGGGTGCGCAAAAGTCCAAAAAAACAACGTTTTGGGTTTTTTATTTGATTAACCCGGGAAATTTTTTTGGGAACAAACAACCCTTTGCGGGCTTAAAAAAAATTGTTTGGGTTGTAATTTAACCCGCAAGGGGGTTTTTTCAAAAAAGGTGGAATTGGTAAAATTTAAAATGGAAAAAACCTATTGAAATTTTATACTGTTAAAAAAGTGGTGTTTTGCACCTAAAAAGAGACCTGCATTATAGAAATTTATGTGTTTCCCAAATAAGTTCAGGGGTGCCCAAAATCCCGGGGAAAAATTTAAATTTGCAAACTGTTAATAATTTAAAAATTTGCCGTGCAATTTCTACCCCCCTAAGTTTGGTGAACTTTTTCCAGTGTTCTTTATAGATAGGATTGTCTGGGTTCACCCCCGGCCCCCCCCCCCCCCGCTTTCCCCCCTGGGCTTTTTTCTTTTCAGCGGGTTGTTTTTTTGGGTTTAAATTTTTTAGCTTTAAATAATTTTAAAAACTTTAAAACTCTAATCTAACTAATTTGGAAAAGGGAAACACACTAATTTGTAGGGTTTCTTGTGCAGAAATTTGACTTAAATTTTGCTGAGCTGGGTTTTGGCCCAGGCGAGCGCTCATTATTCCCAAAGAGGCGCTGAGGGAATAAGGTGAACAGGAAAAAGGGGTTTTATGTTAAAAGGGGTAGTGATTTTTCCAGCCAAATCCAAACCCTACACATTCCCCGGGCATGACGTCGCACCCCACTCACCTTGCTCTATTTGTAATCTGATTTGCTGGCCGCCAAAATTACAGGAAGCGCTGAAAATGGCGCAATCTTAATAGGATGATGCACAGATTTTAACCTTTAATTATTGCATGATCTGAAAATTTCGGATCACCATTAAAAACCTTTCGTGGGATTTTTTTCAAACTTTAGTCGATATAAAGTTGCTCATACAATAATCTTAATCTAACATCGACCATCGAAATATTTGTCGATGATGGACGGCTACTCGATAACTCGACCGATGTCGATGGCCAATGTAATCGCTCAACACTAGATTCCAGCGCCGAAATCCGTAAAAAAACAGATTCTAGCGGCAAAATCCATAAAAATACTTATTTTTAGCATCAGAACCGAGAGAACTTTATTAGAGTCAAAATCTGTAAAAAAAAATTATTTTTAGCGACAAAAGCGAGATAACTTTTTTAGCGCCAAAATCCATGAAAAAAAGTATTTTTAGCGTCAGAAGCGGAGAAAAACTGTTTAGTTACAATATCTGGTTAAAGAAATGAGCTTTAACTTAGCAGCCAAAATCCGTAAAATTCGGATTTTTAGCCCCAAAATCCGTAAAAAATATTTTTTTGAGACAAAAGTGAGATATCTGTATTAGTGCCAAAATCTGTAAAGGATTTTAGCACCAAAATCCGTAACAAAAGCATTTTTGCCCCAAAATATGTAAAAAAATAAAAGTATTTTAGCGCCTAAATCTATAAAAATTCATATTTTTGCAACAAAAGTGTGATAACTTTATTAGTACCAAAATCTGTACAGAAGTGGATTTTAGTGCCAAAATCCATTTAAAAAATATTTTTTAGTAATAAAATCCATAAAAAAAAATCCATATTTTTAGTGTCAGAAGCAAGATAAATTTATTAGCGCCAAACTCTGTAAAAAAATGGATTTTAGCTCCAAAATCCATAAAAAACACATATTCTGCGACAAAAGCAAGATAACTTTATTAGCTGCAAAATCTGTAAAGAAAAGGATTTTAGCGTCAAAATCCGTAAAAAATGGATTCTAACTAGAGATTGGGCCGATATTTCTCAAAAATTCGGTTCGGTCACTTCGCCCCGAATTTTCCGACAAAATTTGTTTAGGTCCGAATTACTTCGGCACGAATCACGTATAAAAAAAACAGCTATTTCCAGGCTGCCCAGAGCCTGCAGGGTGTGTAGAACGTTGTCTGTGCCTTGCTTAATATGCAAGGGAGCTTGGTTTGGTTTCATCACAATGTTGTGTTTTAGTATGAACAGCACAAGACTGGCGCCGCTCGTAGAATCGCGTTCAATATAAAATTCCCTGGGCACTTAAGAGTGCAAAACTGACCAAAACAAAACTCATGCGGGAATGTGACTGATAAAGTCATGCTACGCGAAAGCTGGAAAAAAACATAGGCTGATGAGCTCAGGTGGCAACTATTAGTGATAGAGTGTGGAGGTGACGGCGGGCCAGCCACAGCAGCATGAGGTCAGGCAGTGCACATGGACATTCTGGAGGCGGCAAAAACAGTATTAGGCCACAGAGTGCCACAATCACACAGAGTGGAGGTCATGGCAGCAAGCTCTGCATGAGTCGGCAGTGGCAACAAAGACATTTTCTGGGAGGCGGCTAAACAGTATTTGGCACAGAGTGGCACCAATCACACAGGTGGAGGGTCACGCAGGCAGCAGTATGAGGGTAGGCAGTGGCACAATGACATTATGGAGGGGCAATACAGTTATTAGGCCACAGGTGGCACAATTGATACCGTTGTGGAGGTCACAGACAGCAGCAGTATGAGGTCAGACAGTGGCACGAATGACATTATGGAGGCGGAAAAAAAACAGTATTTAGGCCACAGAGTGGCCCATGACTTACGTGTGGAGGTCACGGGCAGCAGCAGTATGAAGGGTCAGACAGTGGCACAATGAATTATGGAGCGGCAACAAGGACAGTATTAGGCCACTTGAGTGGCCACAATCACACAGTGTGGAGGTCAAGGCGGCGAGCCAGTATGAGGTCAGACATGGCACAATGGCATTCTGGAGGTGCAAAACAGTATTAGGCCACAGAGTGGCACAATCACACAGTGTGGATGGTCTCGGCGGCGGCTGGCAGCAGTATGAGGTCAGGCAGTGGCACAATGACTTTATGAGGCGGGAAAAAAACCTGTATTTAAGCCACAGAGTGGGCACAAAAAATCACACAGTGTGGAGGTCACGGCGGGGGACCAGCAGTATGGAGGTCAGGCAGTGGCACAATGAACATTATGAGCGGCAAACAGTATTAGGCCACAGAGTGGCACAATGTGATACAGGTGTGGAGGTCACGGGCTAGCTGCAGTATGATGGTCAGACAGGGCACAATGACATTATGGAGGCGGCAAACAGTATTATGCCTCAGAGTGGCACAATCACACAGTGTGGTGGTCACGGCGGCAGCAGTATGAGGTCAGACAGTGGCACAATGGCATTCTGGAGGTGGCAAAACAGTTTTAGGCCACAGAGGTGGCACAATCACACTGTGTGGAGGAGACGGGTCCACGGCGGCCGCAGTATGGAGTAAGGCAGGTGGCATGGGGTGGTCCCCACAATGACATTGTATGGAGGGGAGAAAAAAAAAAACAGTATTAAGCCACAGAGTGCACAATCACACAGTGTGGAGGTCACGGCGCAGCTGTATGAGGTATGGCTAGTGGCACTAATGACATTTATCGGGCAGGCGGCAAAACAGTATTAGGCCACAAAATGGCACAATGATACCGTGTGGAGGTCACGGGCAAGCAGCAGTATGACGTGTCAGTCAGTGGCACAATGCATTATGGAGGTGGAAAAAAACAGAATTAGCACAGAGTGCACAATCACCACAGTGGAGGTCACAAGCGGCAGCAGTATGAGGTCGGCAGTGGCACACAATGACAAATTCTGGAGATGGAAAAAAAGCGTGTAGGCCAAAAGAGTGGTACAATGACACAGTGTGATTCGGAGCACCTGGCTGGAGCAAACAGCAGCAGCATAAGGTCAGACAGTTGCACAATGAACAGTGTGGAGGGCACGGCCAGCAGCCACGGCAGCAGCATGAGGTCAGACTGTGGCACAAATGACAAATTCTGGAGGTGGCAAAAAACAGGAGTAGGCCCATGTGTGGAGGGCACGGCGCAGCCACGACAGCAGCCTGAGGTCAGACAGTGGCACAATGACACCAGTGTGGAGGGCATCACGACAGGAGTCACAGAGCAGCATGAGGTCAGAGAAGCAGAGAGTGGCACAATGACATTCTGACATCTGGCAAAATTGTATTAGGCCACAGAGGGGCACAATGAGCTGAGAGCGGAGGTCACGGCTGGAAGCAGATGAGGTCAGGCCAGTGGCCCACAATGACAGAGAGTGGAGGTGATGACAGGAAGCAACTGCATGAGGTCAGAGAGTGCACAATGACATTCTGGAGGTGGCAAAACCAGACCAGGCCGCAGAGTGGCACAATGAACAGTGTGGATGTTCACGGCAACAGCAACAGCAGCTAGCAGCCATGAGCACATGAGTGGCACAATGACAGCCGTGGTTGTGAGGTGTGGTGGCAATACAGTCCCTGGTAAGACGGGGTGGTGGATGAAGATATGGAGAATTCTATCAAACAGATGTGTGGCCATCAGGCGGGTGGGCGGCATCAAGAATATGGCTGTGGCAGTGTTTGAAACCCAGACTGACGCCTAAGGCATTGATTGGTGTGTGGAATCCTGGACGATCCACGCCTGATTCATCTTGGACAAAGGTCAGTCGTTTCAACATTTCCAGTGGACAAGCGGGTTCTCCTTGGGGTAACGTTGGGACCCCCGCGCACTGAACACCCGCTCTGATGCCACACTTACTGGCCGGGAGGACAGCTTCTCCACTGCAAACTCGGGCATAGTTGCGGCCACACATCCAGTTTGGTGCACAGTTGTAACCAGCGGATCTTCTAAACTGGCTGGTGGCAGAGTGCTGTCCAAGAAGGCCACAAACTGTTGTTCAGGGAATTCTCCATGTCCTGCTGCTGGTGCTGCTGCTGCTGCTGGTGAGTGCCCTCCTACTAGGCGGGTGAAGGAAGCTGTCATTTGTGACTCCAGTCTTAGGTTACTGATGATGGAGCTGGTTTACTGCTTCCTCCCCCCACCTTCCCCCAGCAGCCGCAGGCAGTAGTTGTGTAGCGCTGAGGAACCCCCGGTCAGACCTGTCAGAGGAGGGACGATGCGCTCATAGGCAGACGGCAAACTGATTACGGAGGGATTCCCTATGTTATTTGAGTTTGTCCTTCCTCTCAATAGTGGGAAAAAGGCTTCCCATTTTGCGACCCCCGGTAGCGAGGGGGTCCAATAGGGTGGAGAGACCAGAAGTCATCCCTCTGCCGGATGCTGATCTATTCGGCTGACACTAGCCAGGGCAAAAATAAGCATGCTGCGGGACATCTGCACAAGTGACTCCGAGGGGCTCCCTGCTCCATTTCCACTGTATACTGACACGGTGCTTGGGGTCATCTGGCTCGTCGTCCTCATCTAATCAACCTCCTCCAGCTGCTCCTGCTCATCCTCTAATGTCTCTGGGTTAGAAAATCCACTCATTTCACCAGACAATGTTCTGCTCAATGTCCTCCTCCTCCTCCTCCTCTCCATTTCAGTCCCCACCGGATCATGTGGCCACGAGTTGTAGTCGACAACATTCTCCAGTCCCCGCCCAAGACAGATTTTTCAGCATCTGTTCCAGGTCATGAAGCAGTGGGAATGACGTTATCATCCGTTAGTCCTGGGCGACTGGGACAAATAAGTGGCCTCTACGAACTTGGCTCAACAACGGCAGGTGTCACGCATGAGCTGCCACTGGCTGACATCAATGTTACACAGGGGGTAGTACTTCTGTCTGCTCTGGACTCATCAAAAAATCGTTAATGGCCTTTTTTTTTTTAATACAGTCGGTCCAAAATGTGCGGCTGGAAATTCGCGGGTGGAAACATGCATTCAGAGGTGTTGGGGGGGGGGGCCCTTCGCCGCTGGAACTCGAGGGGGTGTTCCTGGCTTTGTACGAAAGGATAAAGTGCATGACAGTTTCCGGCCATTTTCAGAAGTTTGAAGATCGGTGGAAGATTCAGGAAAAACCCTTTTTTAAAAAAGATTGAAAGTGGCCATGCAGGGCGCTTGGGCCACCCCCCTCGGTGCAGCGGGGAACCCCCTGTTCTCCCTTGTCCGTCACCTGGTTCGATTTGCAGTTGCGGGAGAAAGCCACAATGATTTCTTTCTGCAGACGCGGAGCGTTTCCCTGTGTACTTCGTTCGCAGGCAAGCTAGGTGTAGAATGCGTGACACGTGTGCCCACACATGTGGTATGTGGGCATACTTGTGGAGGCTGGATGGTGGTGGTGGTGGAGGAGGAGGGGCGGAAAAATTGGGAAGGAGCAGCGTTTTAAAAAGTGGAGGAGAAAACGGCGTCTCCTGTCCAAGTTTTTTGGGGTGCCTGGGGGAGGAGCACATTCCCAGTGGGCCCTAAAGGACATGTTCTGGCCCTGACCCTGTTCAGCCCAGACGTCCAGCCCTGCCCGTGTTCCCCCGGGAACAAACCGATAAGTCAAGGACTGACCACTTTTGTTTACATATTTTGAAATGCTGGTACTGCCCCTTTTTTGGAAAAGAAATTACGGCTTGGAACTCTCCATCTCGGTCGGCACAAGGCCCTTTGTTCTTGAAGGGCGAGTCCCCATTTTGGAAAGGGAGGGCTGCAGTCCAAACAAATTGGACGGGACGGTCAGCTGTGCCCTTGGATGGTTGGACGCATACGTTGATCTTTTTCAAACGCCTCTCTGAACGATGCTGGCGCCTGAGTAGCGAGGAGCAGGGCATTGGCCGGGGGAGGGTGTCAAAGGAAAAGCTGCCTTCGCAGGGTGGTGGAGCCTTGGGGAAAAAGG
>JAODAL010062633.1:0-19653 GCA_025379985.1 Phyllomedusa bahiana | reverse complement strand
CGGGTGAGCTGAGATGACATTTGGGCCGGACTGGGAGGGCGAGGGGTAAGATGTAGATCGGGTTTTGCATAACCCTAAAGGACAGTTTGGCGACGAGTTGTTACTGAATTCACAGGCCCTGACCCAGCGATGACAGGCCTGCGGGCCCCAACCCGAGATTGGCATGCTGTTGTCGCCCCCTGGGGAAGGAGCCTTTCTCTACCCTACCCCATGTTCTACCCCCTCTTTGCTCGCTTCCCACCTGAATTCGCCCATGTTAAAATTACAAATTTGAAAGGTTGGGAAGATTTTTTGGAAAGTTTTTTTAAAAGACGGAAAAGCCAGCATTCCAAAACCCCCAAATTAAAACAAAATTGCTGGATTAAAATAAGAAAAGTAACTATCAATCAAAAAAGCGGCCCCTCGCCAAAAGTGAAAAAAACGTACTAAAATTTCGGATAATAAAAGGTTTTTTTGCCCCTATCAACCCCTGTGGAACAAAACCCTTTGGGTTTAAAAATTTTTAACGCAAGGGGCTCTACAACAAATCGGACGGGCAAAAGGAAAAAAACATGTATCTTAATTATTCGGTAAAAAAGGTATTTTTGGCCCCTATAAATTCCCCTTGGTGACTAAAAATTTTTGCTGTATAAAATTTTTAACTAAAGTAAAATTATCAAAAAAGGGGCCTGCGCCAAAGTGAAAAAAACAGTACTGAAATGTTTGGGATAAAAAAAGGTATTTTGGCCCCTATAAATTTCACCTGGGGTAACTACAAATTTGCGGGTTTCAAATTTAATAAAAAGGTGGCTCTATCAAAAAATCGGACTGGCAAAAAGGCAAAAAAGTATCGTAATGTATTCAAAAATAAAAGGTTTTTTGGGCACCATAAAATTTCCCCTGGGGTAACTACAAAAATTGCTGGATTAAAATTTAACTCAAAGTGGCTTATCAAAAAACGGGACGGGCAAAAATTCAAAAAACCTATTTTTAAGTATTGGAAAAAAAGGTTTTTTTTGGGCACCTATAAATTTTCCCTGTGGTAACTACAAAATTGCTGGATTCAAATTTTTAACTGCAAGGTGGCTCTATCAAAAAATCGACTGGGAAAAAGTGCAAAAACACTATCTTTAATGATTCGGAAAAATAAAAGGTTTTTTTCTTGCACCTATCAATTCCCTTTGGGGTGACTAAAAATTGCATTATTCATTTTAAGTGAAGGTGCTCAATGAACAAATGTAGTGCCCCAAAAAAAAAAAAACACGTATCTAAATTTATTCATAAAAAAGGTATTTTGGGCCCCTTCAACCTTTGTATTTGCGGGTTTCTAATTTAAGTAAATGGAATATCAACAAAGGGGGGGGGAAAAAATTTGAAAATAAACCCTATTGAAATGTTATGAAATAAAAGGGGGGTTTGACCAAAAACAAAGAGACCTGCATTTTCGAAAGTTTGTTCCTATAATTTCAGGCTGCCCCAATACCCAGGAAATATTTCAATAGAAAACTGTTAAAATAAAGCTATTGCAATGCCCACACTAAGTCTTGGTAAATTTTTATCCAGTATTTTTTAAAAAGTTGTCTGTTCGCCCGCCCCCCCCCCTCTTCCTCGCCCCCCCCCCCCCCCCCCTGACTTTACGCGGTAGACTCCTTTAAAAAATTTTTACCAACTATATAAAATCTTCCAAACCTAATCAACTAATTTAAGGATCACGCTAACAGAAAGGTTTTTCTGTGAAGAAATTTAAAAAAATTTTGCTGAAGCTTTTTGGGCACAACAGAGCGCAAGTCTTCTGTCGAGACCTGAAGCACTGAGGGGTGAACAGGAAACGCGTTCTGTGTAAAACGGGTATGTATTTTTTTCCACCAATCGCAACCTACCACCCCAGTCATACGCGCACCCACCACCCTGCAATTCTGTAATCTGATTTCTGGGCCCCCAAAACTACAGGAAAGCGCCGAAAAAGGCGCACTTAAAAATTTATGCACGATTTTAAAAACCCAAAATTATCACTGATCTAAAAAATCCGTCACCATAAAAACTGTCCGTTTTTAACTTTGTCGATAATAACGCTCAAACTATTAAAAACGATTCCAGGAGCTATAACGACAGGGAAGGCGGGGTTCTCCCCCAAAGATAACACCGGGTTATCAGAATGAATTTAAAAACCAAACAAGCAAAAACGCATCCTTTTTTTACTTCAAGAATGCAATTGCGCCTCAGATTTGTCTAATGCAAAACAGACCGAAAGTCAGTGACACACTGAGAAGCCATCTATCAAAGAGAGCGGGGGGGACATCCCGGAATGCCTCCATCACTAGAGGCGGGCGGGGCATCACGAGAATGCCCCCTATGCATCCTAGAGGGGCCCTAACATCACTGAAATGCCCCCTATCACAGAGAGGGGGGTACATCACAGAAAGCCTCCTATCACTAGAGAGCAGCGGGGGGACACACTAAATGCCCCTATCACTAGAGAGGAGCGGTGCATCACTGGGAATCCTCCAATCCCCTAAGATGGGGGGTTTTACATCACAGAAAAGCCTTGTTTCACTGGGAAAGCGGGGGGACATAACTGAGAATGCCCCCTTTATAAAGAGAGCGGCAGTAACTTCACTGAGAATGCCTCCTATCACCTAGAGAGCGGCGTAAACATCATTGAAAAGGGCCTCCAAACCCCTATAGAGGGGGGTAACCCCCGGTGACCATCCGGGGGGAAAGGGCCCATAACCCAAAAGGGAAAAGCGGGGTAAATCATTTAGAACCCCCCCTATCCTAGAAGGGCTTTGACATCACGGGAGAATCCCACCTATCAAAAGAGAGGGGGGTGAAAACAAAGAATCCCTTTAAATTCCCACTCGGGCGGGGGGAAAAATTTCACGAAAATTTGCCCCCCCTTAAAAAAGAGCGGCGGTGCATCACTGAAATGGCCCCCCACACTAGAGAGGGGCCAGGGGACATAAATGAGAAGGGGCCCCCAAAACCTAGAGAGGGCGGGGACATCACTGAAAACCCTCCCACCCACGGGGAAGGGCGGTTTTTTCACGTGAATCCCCCCCTTATCACAAGAGCGGCGGTGACAACCCCGAGAATCCCTCCACCACTAGAGAGCGGGGGGACATACGAGAATTGCCTCCTTTCACTAGAGAGGGCGGGACATCACTGAAAAAGCCTCCTACACGGAAGCGGGGGTCCATCACTGGGGAATCCCTCCTTTCACAAAGAAGGGGGGTGCATCACTAGAAGGCCCCCCCTTTCATAAGAGCGGCGGTAAACATCCCCAAAGATGCCCCCCAATCATTTGAGAGCGCCAGGGACATCCTGAAATCCTCCTTTCACTAGAGAGCGGCGGGGACATCATGAAATCCCTCCTATAAACTAGAGGGGGGTGACATCACTGAGAATGCCCCCTTCATAAAAGGGGCGGTGCCATCACTGAAAATGCCTCCCCAACAAAGAGGGGCGGGGTGAAAATCACTGGAATGCCCCTATCCTAGAGAGGGGGCGGGGGAACATCACGAAAACGCCTTCCATAAATAAAAGAGGGGGGGTTTGAATCACTGAGAATCCCTCCAATCCATCACAAACAGGGGGGTTTTGACATCCTTTTGAGACTGCCCAAATCCTTTACACTAGAAGGGCGGGGACATCACTGAGAATGCCCCCTTTATCACTAGAGAGCGGGGGGCCCATCACGGGAAAAAGCCTCCAAATCATAAGACCCGGCGGGACATCACTGAGAATGCCTCCATCACTAGGAGCGGGGGTGACATCCTAGAATCCCTCCAAAATTTCCACAAAAAGACCATCATTGGGGGGGACACCCACGGGAAAAAGCCTCCTTTTCATTTGGAGGGGGGGTGGGGACATCATGGGAAAAAAGCCCCCTTTCATTAAAGGGGGAGCGGCGGTGACATCCCCTGGGGGAAGGGCCTTTTTCCTACCCCAAAAGAGTCGGGGTGAATCACAAGAATGCCTAAGGGTCATTGAAAGGCGGGGGCCCTCACTGAAATGCCTCCTTTTCCCCTTAAGACCCGGCGGTGAAATCCGAGAATGCCCCTATAAACAAGATGGGGCGGGGGGGAAAATCACGGAATGCCCCACCATCACTAGAGAGCGGGGGGGAACATCAAAGAATGCCTCCTTTCCAAGGGGGAAGGGGCCCTCCCATAAATTGAGAAATTTGCCTTCCCAAACCATTTGGGAGAGCGGCGGTGCATCCTGAAAAACCCTCCTATCACTAGTAGGGCTTGACTCACTGAAATGCCTCCTTTTCCACAAAGGAGGGGGTGCATCCCCAAAAAAAGGCCTAATTTCATGGAGAGTGGGGAGACTCACTAGAATTCCTCCTATCATAGAGACCCGGCGGTGTACTTTCAGAAAATGCCCCCTATCACAAATAGGGGGCGGGGAAAACACTATAAAACCCCCCCAAAATATAGAGAGCGGCGGACATCACTGAAAATTTCCCTCCTTTCACTAGGAGCGGGGGACATAAATGGGGGAATGCCTCCAAATCATTTGAGAGGGGGTAAAATCCCCAAGTTTGCAAAATTTCCAAAACCCGGGGGTAAATTTTCAGAGAATGCCCCCAAATCATTTTAAGAGGGGCGTGACTTCCTTGAAAAACCCTCCTTTCCTAGAGAGGGGCGGGGGACATCATGAAAAGCCCCCTTATCATAGAGACGGGGGTGAAAAACCCCGGGGAAGGGCCTCCTACCCTTAAGAGAGCGGCGGGGACTTCATTTGGAAAATTGCCCCCTTTTCCCACAAAAGAGAGCGGGGGAGGCATCCCAAAAATCCCTTTCCTATCATTAGAGAGGCGGTGACATAAATTAAAGACTTCCTTTTCTAGAAAGGGGCCCAGGGACTCATGAAAATTCCCCCCCAAAACCTAGGGGAGCGGCGGAATCATTGAAATGTCCCCTTATAAAATAGGAGGGGCATTGACTTCACTGAGAATGCCTCCTTTTCACTATAAAAGCGGCGGGGACACACTGAAAATTGCCTCCTATCAGTAGTGAGCGGCGGTGAATCAAAGGAATGCTTCCTATCCTTAAGAGGGGCGGTGACATCACTGAGGTTTGCCCCCCTATAAAAACTAGAGAGCGGGGGTGACCCCATTTAAGAATGCCCCCCCTATCACTAGAGAGGGCGGGGGGAAAATCACTGGAGTCCTTTAACTAAGAGACGGCTTTGACTCACTGGAATGCCCCCAAACCCACAAGGGGAGGGGGCCCAGGGACACCCAACTGAGAATGCCTCCTTTCACTAGAGAGGGGGGAAAACACTGAAAATGCCCCCAAATCACTAGGACCCGGGGGTTTGACATCACGGGAAGAATGCCCCATCATTGAGAGCGGCGGTGACATCATTGGAATCCCCTCCTATAAATAAGAGGGGGTGACATCACTAAAATGCCCCCTATCATAAGGGAGGGGCCCTTTGCCCACCCTTGGAAATCCTCCTTAAATCACAAAAAGAGCGGCGGTGACATCACTGAGAATCCCTCCTATCACTAGAGAGGGGTGGACATCCTGGGGGGCGCTATATTTTGACCCTTTGTATCCCCAATTGTATCTTTTTCAATCATTTCCCAATAACAGCCGTTTTCAGCTAATTTTTCCTTGTTCTAATCAGCCCCTTTTTGAAAAATTGAATTGGTTTTCCAGGGCGGGGGGGGAATAAGGGGCTTCCCCGGGGGGAGCCGTCTTTCCCCGCGGTGACAGGTTTGTAGCCAAAAAAACAGGAAAATCTTTAAATTTTTCTGGAAGCCCCTTTGGGTTTTTTAGTGGGGGGGTCAGAAAAAATGGAAATGTCACTTCAAAAAAAAAGCTGCGGGCGAGCGAGATAACTTAGGAAAAAGGGGATTAAAGAGGTGACGGGAGGTGCCGGAGATTTGTTGGAGGTCCCGGAGGGGCCCCAAGAATTCGGGGGAGAGGGGCCCGGAGAGTGAAAGAAAAATTATTGGAGAGTGAAAAAAGGGTCCGGGAAAAAGGGGACAAGAGAAGGGGGGCCGGGGAGTGCTGGAGAGTGCTGGAGAGTAAACAAGAGAGTGCGGAAAGGGGAACAAGAGGGGTGCCCGGAGAGTGGGGCGGGGGTGAAAAAGGGGTGCTGGAAAAGTGCCCAAGGAGTGCCATAAAAGTGACAAGAGAGTGCGGGAAAAAGACAAAAAGATTGCGGAGGGTTGGAAAATTTGGCGGAGAGTGCTGGGGGAGGAAAAGAGGGTGCTGGAGACGCGAGAGGAAAAAGGGGGAAAGGGTGAGGGGGAAAAAGAGGGGCTGGGGGAGTGAAAAAAAGGTCCCGGATTGGGGGTGAAAAAGAGAGTCGGAGAGGCGGGAGAGTAAAAAGGGGGGTGCGGGAAGAGTGACAAGAGAGTGCCAGAGAGTGACAAGAGAGTGCAGAAGAGAGACAAGAGAGTGCTGGAGAGTGTTGGAGAGTGACAAGAGAGTGCTGGAGAGAGACAAGAGAGTGCTGGAGAGCGAGAGGAGAGTGCTGGAGAGTGAGAGGAGAGTGCTGGAGAGTGAGAGGAGAGTGCTGGAGAGTGAAAAGAGTGTGCCAGAGAGTGCCAGCGAGTGAAAAGAGAGTGTCGGAGAGTGCTGGAGAGTGAATAGAGAGTGCTGAAGAGTGACAAGAGAGTGCTGGAGAATGACAAGAGAGTGCTGGAGAGTGAAAAGAGAGTGCTGGAGAGTGACAAGAAAGTGCTGGAGAATGACAAGAGAGTGCTGGAGAGTAACCAGAGAGCAGAGCCGTGACGATGGGTAGGCCAAGGTAGGCGATGACCTAGGGCGCTTCCTCTGCCAGGAAGAAAGGGGGCGCAGTTCCATGTGTAAATCATGACTCTCAGCAGCGCCTGGCAATAAGCAGCAGCATCAGCCGTCTGACCTCCTCTACTGCCGTCCTCCCTCCCAGCGTCGCCCCACTCATCTCTCTCAGAGGCGGCTGCAGAGCAAATTACTTCTCTGCGACTCTGTACCAGCGGGAGGAAAGTGAAAGTGGAGGGTTTTTCACGGAGCTTTAACAGGTAGATGAAACTGCTCCCAAAGTCTTACAGTTGACTGCAATCACTCACTAGTGGGGGAATTTAGTTAAAGGAATCTGTTCATCAAATTTTTTTTTTTTTTTTGATGAAATATTGGGGTTCATTTTTGTTTAAATTTTTTGTATATTTTTTTATTTCATTCAATTTGTGGTAATTTTAAAAAAATGCATAATAATTTTTAAAGGGTTTTTCCCACTCTTAGCCACCAGAGGGAGACATCCAAGAAAAAAAGGGGTTTTTCTCATGTACAAAGTCAGGGAATTACGTCTTGCTGTAAATGTGGGCTGGTCTGGTGGTGACCTCACATGCCTCCCCCCCCCTGTGTGCATAAGGGGGGGAGGTGGTTTTGTAGACTTCCATTTTGTTGTGACTGAGGACACCATATAGGCTGCTGTGTACCCAAATGCTGAAAAGGAATAATCAGATGAGATTGTGATTACATTTAGGGGATGTTCACATGGCGTCTCTGACTCCGTGTTACATAAGCTTTTGGATATGTGTTTGGATCTGTCTGTCAGTCCCCAAACGGACCCAAGCACTTTATCTAATAAATAGCAGTGTGATTATACATTGCAGTTTATTAGAAACACGCATCAGCGTTCAGACGAGTGATCTCTGATGTGTGTCTCACTGTGTCTTTCGGATCCTTTCCATGAAGTGACATCAATTCTTGGTCCAAAAGACGCATCCCACACGGATCCAAACACTCAGCTGCGCTTTGCATCCAAAAAAGACGCTGCATTTGTGGATGCACTTTTCGGACTCAACACGGATCCAAAAGCAGATCCAAAGATGCCGTGTGCACAAACCCTTAGTCTATTTCACTATGGATATGCGGAAGAAACGCCACAGTATATGTCTGCATCCCTGCTCACAGGTATCCACAGGTGGCCAAGGTCCATAGACCCCAAGAACTAATATTAGTCTGGTTCACATGTGAACATTAGGCTCTGTCTCTCCTGCAGTGGACAAAAAAACACCTGAAAACCAAATCCTAAAAACCTTTAGAAAACAGAGTTTTTTTGTCCCCTGACGGTCAAAAGCTGTTGAAAAAAACGGCCATTTTTTGGCGCATTTTTTGCTTGTCATGAAGTCTGGTTTTTAATGTCTGCATAAATCATTGGATGTGACCCCGCCTACAAAAGGGGATGTACAGCAACATTATTGCATTCATGGTTTCCCTGTTGGGTTCAGAAAATCGGATCCAAAAACACTGCAGCAATCGGATCTAAAACAGATCCAACATGTATCCAGCCTGCAGCTACTGTGTTTGGATGTGTGTTGGATGCAGCAGGTTCACTCCATATAGTTTATAATAGGGCTCCTGCTGCGTCTTTCGGATCATGAATCGATGTCAATTGGTGGAACGGATCCAAAAGATGGATCCGAAAGACACAATGAGACGCATCAGAGATCACTCGTCTGAACACCAATACTTGTTTCATATTAAAAGCAATGTAAATCACACTGCTATTTTAGCGTCAAAATCCGTAGCAAACAGAATTTAGCCGCAAAATCCACAGCAAATGGATTTTAGCGTCAAAATCCGCGGCGAAACGGAGTTTAGCGTCAAAATCCGCGGCGAAACGGAGTTTAGCGTCAAAATCCGCGGCGAAACGGAATTTGCCGTCAAAACCCATGGGGAAACGGAGTTTAGCGTCAAAATCCACAGCGAACGGAGTTTACGTCAAAATCTGCAAAGAAACGGATTTTAGCGTCAAAAATCCACAGCGAAAAGGAGTTTAGCATCAAAAATCCCCAAAGAAAAAGAGTTTAGAAACCGAGAGTTTAGCATCAAAATCCGCGGCCAACGGAGTTCAGCGTCAAAATCCGCAGCGAACGGAATTTAGCGTCAAAATCCGCAGCCAACATAATTTTTGCGTCAAAATCCCCGGCGAACGGTGTTTAGCGTCAAAATCTGCGGCGAATGGTGTTCAGCGTCAAAATCCGCAGCGAACGGAGTTTAGTATCAAAATCCGCAGCAAACAGAATTTTTGCGGCAAAATCCACGGCGAACGGAGTTTAGCGTCAAAATCTGAGGCGAATGGTGTTCAGCGTCAAAATCCGCAGCGAACGGAGTTTTAGTGTCAAAATCTTGCAAGCGAAACGGTTTTTGCGGCAAAATCCACGGCGAACGGAGTTTAGCGTCAAAATCCGCGGCATACGGAGTTCAGCGTCAAAATCCGCAGCGAACGGAGTTTAGCGTTAAAATCCGCAGCGAACGGAGTTTAGCTGCAAAATCCGCAGCGAACGGAGTTTAGCGGCAACATCCATGAAAAAATGGATTTTAGCGGCAAAATCTGTAAAGAATCGAATTTTCAGCATCAGAAGCAAGAGAACTTTATTTGCACCAAAATCCATAAAGAAAAGGATTTTTTTGCGTCAGAAGCGAGAAAATTGTATTGGTGTCAAAATCTCTAAATAAAAGGATTTTAGCGCAAAAATCCGTTTGAAAAAAAACAAAATATTCTTGCGCCAAAATCCTTATATAAAAACATTTTTTAAAGTCAGAAGTGAGAGGAACTAAAATTAGCAGAAAAATCTTGAATTGTGCCCAAAAAGTTAGCGACAAAAAGCACGATCACGACTAGGAATGAGGAACACGTCCCAACACTTGTCTGCCTCTTCTGTGGCAGCCTTGCTGAGCAGACGTTCAGTAGCTGCCCCTCTGGGCTCTACAGCCATGGTTCCTTGCTCCCTGCAGACAATAGAGCAGAGCTGAGCCCACAGCAGAGCAGGGAGGGGAGTGGGGGGGGGGGGGGAGATGGGGGGGGGATCTCACTGAAGTTAACCAGATGGAAATCATCTGAAGTCTCTTATCTGCATTGTTTACTTTATGGCAGCTTCCTTTGTGCAATTCACAGAGCAGAGGGCTATCTCTGGAGGGGGGGCAGGGCTCCAAAAAACAGGAATCTCTATAACTCTCTTTAAAGACTCACAAAAAAAATTACATCAAAAGATAATAAAAAGATGATAGAAAACACACAAATTACTCCAAAAAAAAAAAAAAAAAAAAATTGCGACACAATCTCTTTAACCCTCTCACTGCAGCAAGGGCTTCATTGTGTCAGAGCACCAGGGAACATCCCTCCCTGGGATTCAGCAATTAGTCCAGCTCTCTGGCTTCTTATCACTGACTGTTGATTGATTGTTAACCCTCTAATTGCTTCCCTGCAGCTAGTGTACCAGTGATCTCTTTAGGAAGGCAGTGTGAGGGTTAACTCTTCTGACTTGTGGTTACAATCAATCAACAATCAGTGATCAGAAGACATCTTGGAGCAGCCAGGGAACTGGACTGAATCCCCCATACCATCAGTGCCCTAAGGAGTACTACTGCTCCCAGCCAGGATGAGCTGCGCTGACAGTGTCCTTCCTCTGAAGCAGAAACAAGTGACCAGTTTACAGTTGTATAGCAGTAGCTGGAGGATTTCCCTGCCTGTGACACAGCCCTGAATGTAAGGGTATGTTCACACAATGTCTTCACGCCACTAGAACATACGCTTTTTAGATCGTTTCTGGGACCGTCAGAACGGACCCAGAGACGGATCTAACAATTAGCAGTGAGATTATCACTGCGGTCTATGAGGAAGACACAGCGGCGTTCACATGAGGGATCGCCGCTGCGTGTTTCCATCGTGCCTCTCGGGTCCGTCTTTCGGAAGCGATCAAAGATTGCATGTCATTTCTTTGAAAGACGAACCCGACAGGCGCGATGCAAACACGCAGCGGCGATCTCTCTATGTGAACACGCTGTGTGTTTCCATAGCCCGCAGTGATAATCTCGCTGCTAATTGTTAGATCCGTCTCTGGGTCCGTACCTGTCGGTCCCAGAAACGATCTAAAAAGCGTATGTTCTTACAGAATGAAGACACCGGGTGAACAAGCCCTAAGTCTGGATTCACACTGTTTTTATGTGTATTTAGTTACCTAAAACCTATGTTTTAAGTACCAAAATACACACTAAAAAACACAACTACATTGTTCCAGTGTTCTAAAAGGAGATTTGTGCTGTGGCTCTATAAACCGTGGCACATACTTTTATGGATATAAATTCCTAATTCGCAGTAAATAAAAAAAAAAAAGTCCTGTCACTTTTTTTTTTTGGACATGTATGCAGCATAGAAAACATAACAGGAGCAGGACTTTAATTAGCCCCATTTAATAAGACTACTTTACTTTCTAAAATGCAGTGAAATCCATAAAGAAAAAAAAAGGAAAATACGCAGCATAAGTCCGAGGTTGTCCCATACATTCTACCATGCATTACATAGTGTATTTTTCCAGAATAAACAACCAGTCATAATAATATGGCTCTTTGTATTTTTCCCTCCTCGCCTTCCAAAACTTTTTTATTCTTCCACCTACACAGACATATGAGGGCTTTTATTTTGCGGCACAAGATGTACTTTCTAATGGTGTCATTCATCGTACCACAGAATATAGTGGGAAACCCAAAGAAAATTCCAAGTGGGGAAAAATGTGAAAAAACTTACTTACGCCATGTTTGCGGTGTTTGTGTTTTTTTTTTTATTTTTTACAATGTTCATTGGTATAAATAATGTGTTATCTGTATTGTGCAGGTTGACTCAACTTCGACAATACCAAACATGTAGGGTTATCTTCATGTCTTAGTACCATAAAAAAACAAACTCTCCTCATTAAATTTTCAGCCAATAACATTTTTTGTTGACTTGAGTAAGGGAGCACTTTTTGCAGGCTTATGTGTACTTTTTTTATTGGCACCGTTTTGGGATACATGTAACTTTTTAGTCACTTTTCTTCAATCTTAGGGGATGTGAAAAGACCAGAGCTCCCAAATTTTAGCAATTGAAATTTTCTTTTAACTTGTAAAATGTCAACAGTGGGGATTTTAAATTTTAATATTTTTCATATAAGCCGGGGGGATGGGGGAGTCAACATTTAACCCATTTGCCTAGGGCACCAAAATGTCTTGTCCCGGCCCTGCCAGAGAGTGCTAGAAAGTGACAAGAGAGCGCCAGAGAGTGACAAGAGAGTGCCAGAGAGTGCCGAAGAGTAACAAGAGAGTGCCGGAGAGTGACAAGAGAGTGCCGGAGAATAACAAGAGAGTGCTGGAGAGTGAAAAGAGAGTGCCGGAGAGTGACAAGAGAGTGTAGGAGAGTGAAAAGGGGAAGTGATGTCGGGGGGAGTGTCGGAGAGTGAAAAGAGAGTGTCGGAGAGTGAAAAGAGAGTGACAAGAGAGTGCTGGAGAGTGACAAAAAAGTGCCTTAGAGTAAAAAGTGAGTGTAGGAGAGTGAAAAGAGAGTACTGGATAGTGCCAGAGAGTCCCGGAGAGTAACAAGTGAGTGTAGGAGAGTGAAAAAAGAGTACTGGAGAGTGCCAGAGAGTAACCAGAGAGTGACAGGAGAGTGCCGGAGAGTGAAAAGAGAGTGCTGGAGAGTGAATAGAGAATGCCGGAGAGTGACAAGAGAATGCTGGATAGTAACAAGAGAGTGCTGGAGAGTGAAAAGAAAGTGTCGGAGAGTGACAATAGAGTGCTGGAGAGTAACCAGAGAGTGCCGTAGAGTGACAGGAGAGTGTCAGAGAGTGAAAAGAGAGTGCCAGAGAGTAACCAGAGAGTGACAGGAGAGTGCCGGAGAGTGACAAGAGAGTGCTGGAGAGTGAAAAGAGAGTGTCGGAGAGTGCTGGAGAATGACGAGAGTGCCGGAGAGTGAAAAGAGTGCTGGAGAGTGACCAGAGAGTGACGGAGAGTGTCAGGAGAGTGTCTGGAGAGTGCCGTAGAGTGAAAAGAGAGTGCTGGAGAGTGACAAGAGAGTGCTGGAGAGTGCTGGAGAGTGCCGTAGAGTGAAAAGAGAGTGCTGGAGAGTGACAAGAGAGTGCTGGAGAGTGCTGGAGAGTGAAAAGAGTGTGCCAGGGAGAAACAGAATGCCTAGTGCCAGAGAGTGACAAGAGAATACTAGAGTGTGAAAAGATAGTTCCGGAGAGTGACAAGAGAGTGCTGGAGAGTGACAAGAGAGTGCCGTAGAGTGACAGGAGAGTGTAGGAGAGTGAAAAGAGAGTGCCAGAGAGTGACAAGAGAGTGCCGGAGAGTGACAAGAGAGTGTCGGAGAGTGCTGGAGAGTGACAAGAGAGTGCCGGAGAGTGAAAAGAGAGTGTCGGAGAGTGCTGGAGAGTGACAAGAGAGTGCTGGAGAGTGAAAAGAGAGTGCCTTAGAGTAACAAGTGAGTGTAGGAGAGTGAAAAGAGAGTACTGGATAGTGCCAGAGAGTGCCGGAGAGTGTAGGAGTGTAGTGCTAAGAGATTTATTGACCATCCGGAATCCATATTGTCAGTATCTCTTTAAGAATAATGGATCTTAAGCTGTAATTTTCCAAGCGCTTGGTAAATGTTTGTGAGAAACAGTATATTGACACAGAAGGTTGTTATCAGGGCCTCATTGTTGTGGGAGAGTTGTACTGAGTAAGTCACAAAGCTCTGCGCTGGTCTAAACAATTACTACCCAGCGATGTTTGGAGGGAAATCATGAGAATCCAGGTGTACAGCATCAAGTCATGGGTTGTTTTCCAGTGCCAGGTTAACCTCTTAAGAACTGGCCATTCGAAGGAAGGAGGCTCTATACTGAAAAAGTACTGATCTGTCAGCTTGCGTAACACTTGGTTACGCAGGCATTTGTTTCAAGTAAGATATAAGCTGGGAAAGTTTGCTGCGAAGTTAGAAGTAGCTGTACCTGTGGGCTATAGAGGGACGCCTCAATGCCACAGTGTGGATACCCCGGGTAGATCTCTCTATCTCGCTGGCCCCTTCTCCCAGCTGATGTTATTGATAGATGATGCTGATAAGATGCCTGGTGGAGCTTGGACCTGTATATGGGGGCACCCGTGCACGGTGTTGTCTCAGGATTATCTCTCTATCTTCACTGGTTCGTGTTTACCAGTTGATGCCAATAGATGAAGCTTATAAGATGCCTGATGAAGCTTTGACCCATATATAGATGTGATGTGAGTATTTGTAATCCTTATTATGCGTGCTTTGCCTTTGTAACCAATATTATGCATGCCTTCCCTTTATAATCTATATTATGCAAAAGTATATACTATATCACACTATCTTCTTGTAGTTTTATGTAATCATGAGTTACTCATATAATAAAGTAAATAAAGCATTGGATGTTGCCTTCTTTAAAGCCGTTCAGGACCCACACAAATAGTTGGCAAAACATTTGGTACCAAAAGTGTTAAACATACAGCAGAAGGTTTTTCTTATTAGAGGAGTGTTGTCAGTGACCTCAAAAAGCAAATTTTAGCAAAATTCCGATAATCCGGAATATGGTGAAAAACACATGGAAAAAGGTTTTTCTGATTAAGAGAGTGTTGATAGTGACCTCCTGACCTTAAAAAGCAGATTTTAGCAAAATTCTGATAATCCGGAATATGGTTAAAAACACATGGAAAAAGGTTTTTCTGATTAAGAGAGTGTTGATAGCGACCTCCTGACCTTAAAAAGCAGATTTTAGCAAAATTCTGATAATCCGGAATATGGTGAAAAACACATGGAAAAAGGTTTTTCTGATTAAGGGAGTGTTGATAGCGACCTCCTGACCTTAAAAAGCAGATTTTAGCAAAATTCCAATAGTCTGAAATTTTGAATCTCCATCCAATAATCCGGAATATAGTGTGAAATTGTGTAAAACATGTATCTCTTTAAAAAGAAAGAGGTTGTAAATGTATCTGTTGATATTTCAGGCTGGGAGCAGGCTCCCTATTGTGTTTTGGCCAATAAGTGGTCGCAATGTGTTGCATTGAGTGAATCATGGGATAAGTGTATAAAAGATGCTGAACCAACTGATGTGGTCACGCAATTGCAAAGGGTGAAAATTTAAAGTAACAAGTAATTGAATGCTACTACATTCATTTCCTTAAGAGGTTGGATTTTGTTACGGGCTTATAGGAGACCGCATGAATAATGTATTTAGTTCTTGAAAAAAAAAAAACAAGAGAGAGGAAAAAAAAAGTAGTAGTGGAAAAGCAGGTGAGATAGAATTTAGAGATGTTTTAAATACACATTTTAGGAATATAGAAATCCGGCATATAAGAGACCCTTATAATAGCTAAGACTCAGGTCTCTTTATCTGGCATGTTATCTCTAGAGAAACACATGCAGCATATACATATTAGAAGTGGTTTTATGTGTACAGATAAGCAGTGTGAAAGCTTCATTGTCTCTAAATTAATGTGTAGAGTCTGCTGTCCACTGTCTATGGAGTTACTATCTTAGATGGGTTCAGTTCTGTGTTTAGAGTCAAATGTTGTCATATGTTTGTATTTCTTTGTTTGTAAATTTGTTGCAAGAATGTTTGAGCCGCAGGAGAATATGTAGATTTTGATAATGCAGCATTTATTTGTATGGTTCTGTCCGGTCTCTACAACATAGAGACTTCCAATGGAATAGTTAATGTATAGGTATACAAAACTTGATGTACAGCTTATAAATGTTCCCGGAAGTGTATAGCCTTGAGTGTGGGATAAAATTCTTGTCTTTGGTCAGTAGATAAGAACAGTTTGCAGCTCATTACACGGCAAGGAAAGTAGAAAGTATATTTACATCTGTAAATTTTAGACGGCCGCATATTGTGAATGGTCTGAGTTTACTATTTAATATAAGAGATATTACTTATGACTGACATTTTGTGTGTTCTCTTCCAGGCAAATCTTCCTGATATATTGGAGTTAATTGTTCTTTATTGAAGGAAAAAGATGTTTGTGTGTAATTGACGTGTTTTTGTTTTTACAGGTAATTAGGTAACAGGTCTGTAGATGTATGGAACATAGAGAATATACTTGTGTAAGCATATATAATGTATGTCATGTCTGGTTTAAAAGTGACCTATATTTGTGATATAAAGGATATCCTCTTAAATTGGCTTTTGTTAAAGATAAATCCACGTGGTATTTACTGAGCTCATTTTTGATACCTTGCATTGTGCACACATTTTAGTTTTGAAAAAGTTTTTGTTATGTTGTTTTTATGGATGTCTTTTGCTAATGTTTGCTTTCCCTGAACGTTGAATTGTCTGGGAGGGGTGTGATTAATTTTCCGTTTATTTGCAGGAGTGGAGAAAAAAAAAAGATTTCTAGTGATCCAATGATATCTAATAAAAGTCATCAGCGCTACCACTTGTTGAAATCAAGCCCCAGGGCACAGGAAAAATTAACCCTGAGTGTATTTGTTAGTACTACTAGGTTTATGGTAAAAATTGGATTTTAGCTCAACGTGTTCCCAAATGTAACACAACTGTGCCTTCCTTAGTAGACAATTTTTTGTTTGGAGCTCCAATTTATAAAAAGTTAACAAAGAATTCCTTTGTGTTAAAGGGGAGACACCAGTGCGTTTCCCCAGTCAGTGTGATGTGACCCCATGAGTGTGATGTGATGGGCCCTGTGATGTGTTGTTTGTTTCATGTTTCTTGTTGTGATGTCTATTGCGCATTGCGACTAACCTGTTGTTTTGAATACTAAATGGTCAATGTCATATTGCATGATAAGCTGTGTCTTTTCTTTGTTGCATGTTAATCTGTCCCTAGAGAGTAAAGGCCTGAGTAAAAACACAAGAATACTCTAGGGCAAATATTAATAAATGAAGAATAGTTAATTGTTAAATAAGATGCCATGATGTAGTGGGAATTTATGACATAGAAGGTATTAGGGGTTTTATGCTTGTATCCAGTGAAAGAAAATTTGGAGAGGGCAGGAACAGTTTCCATATCTTTTGGTTTAGAAGCAATAAAATGGTTGACTGTGTTCTGTACTGGGCCCATACAAAATGGGTGGGCGATCGTTTACTTTCATGGCAAAATTGGCATCTGTTTATTTGAGAAGATATATGTTGAGGAAAAAGGAAAAAAAAAAAAAAAGGAATCGAGTGATATTAGTTTATAACAGCTATGATATTATCTCAGAGAGTAACAGCTCTGTTCTTTCTTTTCAGTATCCAATCCAAACTTGGAGACGGTGGTTGATCGGTATTGCAGGCATGGTCCTTTTGGTCTCTGTTATCACCCAATCGTTGCATCAACAAAGAGAGGTAGTGCCAGTCAAGGAGAATATGGCATTATGGAGAATTAAACAGAATCTTTATTTGGCACAATTGATGAACATTTATGTAGACCAAAATTGCTACTGATATACTAGAGACTTGCATGGTAGCTGTACCAACCCCCTTGCAACTATGGACAAAATTTATAGGGGGGTCTGTCCAAGATAAGGAGATCGAAGATGGAGATGTGATCCAGAATTATACATACCATTCATATTATGCTTGTATAATCTGTACTGGAGAGGATTTCCTTGCTGAAGATATTTTATATAGACTCAAAATCTTACATCCGCTGAATTATGCTATCAAATGATTTATAATCCAAATAAGATAGGGAAATGTCAGCAAATAAAAATATGAGGTGGAAAAAAAAGGGGGGGCATAATGAAAATGATATATGGATTCTGAATGGTCAAGGGTGGATTTATTGACCATTTAGAGTCCATATTGACAGTCAGAAATTCTAGGGTTACCCCTTATGCTTGTAGGATCCCCTGCCGTAGCTGCATATGCTGCTAAGGCCTTAAGGGAGATTATCTTGCCTGGTAGTTAGATCAATAAATACTACCAGTAGCGCCTGAGAAGATATAGTATTAGATACACTAAGTTATCAAAAAGCCATCTTACAGAATAGAGCGGCAAGAGATTATTTGTTATTAATTCACCACCATGGATACCAAGAGTTTCAGAATAGGTGTTGCTTTAACTTGTCAGATCATAGCCAGGATTTGCAGTCCCAGATAGATCAGTTCACATCACACAGAGTAATGGTAAATGGTGGGATTGGTTATTTTCCTGGTTGCCTGATCTTGGTTATTTACGCTATATTTTAGGAGTACTTTTCGCTATAGTTTGCGCTTGCATTATGCTGCTGTATACAGTGTATTCCTTCTCTGATAGCAATATGTTGCTCTTCTGCTGAAGCCATTCCCTTGGGATATGGTGTTGTATATAGATAAAATAGGGATTGTGGATGGTCAAGGGTGGAATGTAGTGCTAAGAGATTTATTGACCATCCGGAATCCATATTGTCAGTATCTCTTTAAGAATAATGGATCTTAAGCTGTAATTTTCCTAGCGCTTGGTAAATGTTTGTGAGAAACAGTATATTGACACAGAGGGTTGTTATCAGGGCCTCGTTGTTGTGGGAGAGTTGTACTGAGTAAGTCACATAGCTATGCACTGGTCTAAACAATTACTACCCAGCGATGTTTGGAGGGAAATCATGAGAATCCAGGTGTACAGCATCAAGTCATGGGTTGTTTTCCAGTGCCAGGTTAACCTCTTAAGAACTGGCCATTTGAAGGAAGGAGGCCTTATACTGGAAAAGTACTGATCTGTCAGCTTGCGTAACACTTGGTTACGCAGGCATTTGTTTCAAGTAAGATATAAGCTGGGAAAGTTTGCTGCGAAGTTAGAAGTAGCTGTACCTGTGGGCTATAGAGGGACGCCTCAATGCCACAGTGTGGATACCCCGGGTAGATCTCTCTATCTCGCTGGCCCCTTTTTCCCAGCTGATGTTATTGATAGATGATGCTGATAAGATACCTGGTGGAGCTTGGACCTGTATATGGGGGCACCCGTGCACGGTGTTGTCTCAGGATTATCTCTCTATCTTCACTGGTTTGTATTACCAGTTGATGCCAATAGATGAAGCTTATAATATGCCTGATGAAGCTTTGACCCTTATATAGATGTGATGTGAGTATTTGTAATCCTTATTATGCGTGCTTTGCCTTTGTAACCAATATTATGCATGCCTTGCCTTTATAATCTATATTATGCAAAAGTATATACAATATCACACTATCTTCTTGTAGTTTTATGTAATCATTGAGTTACTCATATAATAAAGTAAATAAAGCATTTGATGTTGCCTTCTTTAAAGCCATACAGGACCCACAAAAATAGTTGGCAAAACAAGGAGAGTGAAAAGAGAGTGTCGGAGAGTGCTGGAGAGTAACCAGAGAGTGACAGGAGAGTGCCGGAGAGTGAAAAGAGAGTGCCGGAGAGTGACAAGAGAGTGCCGGAGAGTGACAAGAGAGTGCCGGAGAGTGACAAGAGAGTGCTGGAGAGTAACAAGAGAGTGCTGGAGAGTGAAAAGAGACTGCCGGAGAGTGAAAAGAGGGTGCCGGAGAGTGACAAGAGAGTGCTGGAGAGTAACCAGAGAGTGCCGTAGAGTTACAGGAGAGTGTAGGAGAGTGAAAAGAGAGTGCTGGAGAGTGCCAGAGAGTAACCAGAGAGTGACCGGAGAGTGACAAGAGAGTGTTAGAGAGTGAAAAGAGAGTGATGGAGCGTGCTGGAGAATGACGAGAGTGCCGGAGAGTGACGAGAGTGCTGGAGAGTGAAAAGAGAGTGCTGGAGATTAACCAGAGAGTGACGGAGAGTGACAGGAGAGTGCCGGAGAGTGTCTGGAGAGTGCCGTAGAGTGAAAAGAGAGTGCTGGAGAGTGACAAGAGAGTGCTGGAGAGTGAAAAGAGCGTGCCAGGGAGAAACAGAATGCCAAGTGCCAGAGAGTGACAAGAGAATATTTTTTTGTGTGAAAAGAAGTTTGGGGAAATG
>JAODAL010062632.1:0-19653 GCA_025379985.1 Phyllomedusa bahiana | reverse complement strand
GACTCTTTAAGAGACTGACCACTACCACTACCACTTTTTACTAAGAAAAAGCAGGATATCATCTGAATATATATATTTTCCTACATTATACCAAAAGGTTCCAAAATAATAAAAATAAATGATGGACGCAATGGACAAACAGTGTGCTATTAATCAAAACTCTCATTACCTGGGCTTAATATAATATATAACCATGCAATATATTTCTTACCATTTTAAAAATTATCTTCTATATTAAAGGGGGTTTGCCACCACACCAAGTACTCAGTATGAGAGCAAAATGTCAAAAAATTACGCTGAGTCATGAAGCTGCAGTGGAGAGAGGGAGAGGGGAGGGGGGAGTGAGGAATCCAAGGGAGCGTCTCAAAACTTAGGTGAACTAATAAACAGTACAACAGTGGATTCAATACAGCAAGACACAGAGCCTCAGATGGCACTGTCAGGAGAAACCTTATCTGCTAAGCAGCTAATGTAATGTAAACAAATCACGCAGCAAGAGACAGAGCTGCACACAGACACACACAGCCAGAGCACAGAGCTGCATAAGGGGATCCTGTGACATGTTCACTCAAATAATCAAACTATAACTTGTGAATTCTGTATACAAAAGAGAACACCTATTCTAAACAGCAGATCGAAAGCTTCTTCATCAGATAAAGCAGGGATCTAATAACACTACAGCTAGTTATTCTGTATACAAAAGAAAACATATTGCTACCCGGTGCCTTAAAAGACCATTCATTCTGCCTGTCATCAGATAAGAAGTGATTCACGCAAGCGCGGCCTTTCAGCTCCTGGGTCGTGACTAGGGGAAGCTTTGTGGTAACCAAGGAGGGTTGAGAAATGCTGTAGCTCTCAGAGTTTTCACTTTTTTTAATCACATATATTTAGAAAAGTGATTAAATACCCATTTTGGAGGTTCCCACGTCAACATTACATGGTGGCAAAACCCCTTTAAGACAGATCAAAACCTTCTCCCCCTCAAAAAAAATACTCAGTTGCCACTAACTGGTTATCAGAACAGGTGAGTTGATATATAAGCGTTGGGGTGCAGAATTGTTTCCAAGTTGTTTAGTATTTTAGTCTGACTCCTTTCAAATGAATGGTGCTAAACAGTGATACTAGAAATAGCCCTAGGGCAAGCAAGTTGCTAGTCTTAGACTAAAAGCTGACCCATTTTTTTTAATCTTTAATAACAATTACCAGCATAAACACAGTAAAAAGGCTCAAATCCATACTAAGAAGAACATTCAGAATTATTGAATACATTCAATTCTTTAGCATATATTAAAATGCTGACAAGATACAGCTTCAAAGACTGAGACTGCACTACTAAGAGATTCTGATGACAACATTGTGGCAAAAATGTGTAAATTAGTGAATATGATGTACAGTACATAGGAATTAGAATCCAAAAAAGGTCTCCATGACAACATTGCAAAGAACTGTTCAAAGCACTCAGGTATCCCAATAATTACTTATAAACCACATTTCCATACATTGTTAAAACGGAAAGAAAACACCTAAAGCCCACATTTTATTTAAAAGGAGTTAAACACTATGTCTTATTTTTTTATTAACTTTTGCAGCTGCCATACAAAATTTCACTTGTTTAAAAGGATATCCTGAACATAGATGTTTATGGCCTTTATACCAAACTTTTCCCACCTGTGGAATGCACAACAATCACCAGAAGAGAGTTGCCCTGACTCCTGTCCCACCTAGGAAGGCAATCACTAGCTATTGCATCCAGGTAGGGAATGAATGAAGATGGGTACATATATCTCTGTTCAATTCTATTGGTGATACAGAAAAAGCCAAACAGAAAAAACAATTCCAAAAAGTGTCCGTCCCCCAACATTAATGGTATATCCTGTGGCTATTCTGTAAATGTCTAAAATGGGAATAAACCTTAAAGCCGCTCAGTCTAAGGCTATGTCTACACTGCATAGTTTTTGATCAAAAAGAAAAACACAGCAGGTGCAAAAAGGCTTTGAACTTTAAGCTTCTTTAAACATTGGCAGCTTATTGCACCCGTATGTCTTTTTCTGTTTAAAAGTACCTATGAAACTTTACTGCTGTACTGAGCGTGAAGAAGCACATTAACACATTAAATGTGTTGTCCTTGTAATTAATCTCAATTTTTTTTCTGTTTTATTATAATTAAAATATTTTAACCATTATAAAAGGTAATTTTGCTTGTGCTAGCCCTTTACTTCCCTTTTTTTTCTCATGAAACTAATACAAGGTTTAAAGTTTTTGTTATTTTTATGTATTGAACCCATTGTATGATGTAACATGGGTGAATAAAGAAGATGCTGCAGAACGTATTGTATTTGGGACACCCTATACGCGCTGTTGCTTACTCAAATCAGGTTTATGTAATACTACCGGTTACTTTTTGTGTTTGCCACCTACTACACTAGGAGGGTGTCGTTTTGCATATTTTAGTGTCAATCGAAGAGAAAGCTGAATAGTGAAAGGGGTGTTCCACATCCTGCTGCGCCCCGATAGCTGCTGGTCTGGACATGCACAAAACCCTGATTCAGAAGTGACTTGAGTTCGTGGGGAAAATACGTTTTTTACTTTTGGATCCACCTATCGGACCCTAAATGGACCCAAACATGCATCTAATAATGTGCAATGTGATTTACATTGCTTTTACTATGAAACACTTATCGGCGTTCAGATGAGTGATCACCGAGGCGTGTTTCATTGCATCTTTCGGATCCGTCTTTTGGATACGTTCTAAGAAGTGACATGTCAATTCTTGTTCCGAAAGATGCAACAGGAGCCCTATTTCAAACTATAGGGTGCGATCCTGCTGCAGCCAAAAGGTATTCAAACACGCACCTGCGTGTTGGTAACGTTTTGGAAAATCGGATCCAAAAACGCTGTGTGAACATACCCTAAAAGGGATATCAGGCAGTGTCACGTGACTGCTGCAGCCAATCAGAGACTTTTATTCAGCCAGAGTGTGAAGACCTGCAGAGAAGACTGACAGATGTATCACTGGAACTAATACTGACACAGAGGTGAAAATGTCTTTTTAACTCCTTAACGACCGCTCACTGTCTTTTGACGGCGGGCATTTCAGGTCATTCATCTGCAGGGACGTCTTTTGACGTTGCTGCAGACATCGGAGTTTGCGGCTCCCGGCGCCCCAGCAGCGGCGAGAATGGTGCTGTACTACACAGTCCTGATGCCAGCACAGCTCCTGCAAGCACAGGGTGCTTTAACCCTTTGATTGCCGCAGTTAGTCACCGCAGCACAATTAAAGGGTTTCCCTGCTCTGTCGGGTGATCGGAACACCCGGTGAACCGACAGAGCTCGGGGAATGGCTGCACAGTCAGCCCTGGGGACCCAGAGTAACCCCCGGGCTGTCTGTGTAACAAGCCAGTGATCAGGGTAGACTGTGTGCTGTCCTGTTCACTGCCTGTGTCAGACTGACACAGATTACAATGTATTAGCATACATGAATATGCTAAAACATTACTAAACATTACTAAACAGTTTTCCCTTCATGGGATTTAAAAAAAAGTTAAAAAACATAAAAAAAATGTTAAAAGAAAAAAATAAATAAAAATAATTGTGCATACATTACACACAAAAAAAACAAAAACTGTAATAACCTGTAGAATTAATCTAACAAGTTATTAAGTGTGAAATGTGAATGGTGTAAAAAAATTGAAAAAAAACAAAAAAAATTGAAAAAAAACTCTGCAATTATTTATAAGTGAGTTTAAACTATTCCCCTATAAAGTAAAACTTGTCTCAAATAAAACGAGGCCTCATACAACTGCGTTACTGAAAAAATAAAAAAGTTACAACTGTTGAAACTAGTGTTGAGCGATTTTTATCGACAAAGTTGAAATCGGCAAGGTTTTAATGGTGATCGAAATTTCCAGATCATGCGATAATTAAGGTTAAAATCGGAGCATCATCTATTAAGATCGCGCCTTTTTCGGCGCTTCCTGTAATTTTGGCGGCCAGCAAATCAGATTACAGAATAGAGCAGGGTGAGATGTGTGTGCGACGTCATGACTGGGATGTGTATGGTTGCGATTGGCTGGAAAAATCACATGACCTCGTTTTACATAGAACAGCGTTTTTCCCGTTTTCAGCCTCAGTGTCTCTCAGCGTCTCATAGGGATAGGGGCCTGCGCTCTGCCTGTGGCCAAACAGCTCAGCGAAATTAGTCTATTTCTGCACAGAGGAAACCTTACTATTACCTGTGTCCTTCCAATTTGTTTTGATTAGAGATTTGAAGTTTTATGTAGTTAGCTAGAGAATTTTAAAGCAGCATCTACTGCTGTAAATTCACGGCGGTGGGAGCGGGGGGGGGGGGGCCCACGGGCGAAAACAGACAAGCTCTATCTATAAAAAACACTGGATAAAGTCAACCAAGACTTAGTGTAGACATTGTAGTGGAATATCTTTATTATTAACAGTTTGCTATTGAAATATTTCCTGGATATTGGGCAGCCTGAACTTATATTGGATCAACATCATTTCTAGTAACTGCAGGTCTCTTTGTTAGCTGCAAAACTCCACTTTTATTATCAGTATACATTTCAGATAGGTGTTCATTTTCAATTTTACCCATTACACCTGTGACTGTTAATATATCCACCTTGCAGTTAAATTACAATACAGCAATCTTGTAGTCAGCACAGGTTGTTTGTTGCCAAAAATACCGGGTATCGTACGAAAACATCACAGTTACGTGGTTTTTTACTTTTGCGCACCCAGCATTGTTCATTGACGCAGCATCCACGTAAATCTTAAAACAGCAATTCTATATTCACCACAGGTGAATTGAAAGGTGCAAAAAATACCGTTTATTATACCAAAACATAACAGTTACGTTTTTTTTTGACTTTTGTTGCACCCAGCATTGTTCATTGACGCAGCATCTACGTAAATCTTAAAACAGCAATTCTATATTCACCACAGGTGAATTGACAGGTGCAAAAAATACCATTTTATTATTCCAAAACATAACAGTTACGTGTTTTTTTGACTTTTGCACACCCAGCATTGTTCATTGACGCAGCATCCACGTAAATCTTAAAACAGCAATTCTATAGTCACCACAGGTGAATTGAAAGGTGCAAAAAATACGTGTATTATACGAAAACATAACACATACGTGTTTTTTTACTTTTGCGCACCCAGCTCTGTTCATTGACGCAGCATCCACGTAAATCTTAAAACAGCAATTCTATAGTCACCACAGGTGAATTGAAGGGTGCAAAAACTACCGTGTATTATACGAAAACATAACAGATACAGACTCCTTTTCCCGGCACTTTTTAATCTGGGGGTCAGACAGGTTTAATGGTCATACTGCGGTCCAGGACAGGTATAGTCAATGTCCAGTGAAACTAAAATGGTGGTTGAAAGACTCCTTTTTGCGGCACTTTTTAAATCTGGGGTCATGCAGATTTGGGGCTCATGCTGCGTTCCAGGACAGGGATATTCAATGTCCAGTTCAAGTAACATGATGGTTCAAATCATACTGCCTTCTGGCACTTTTTAATTTGTGGGTGATGCAGGTTTAAGGGTCAGGCTGTGGTACAAGACAGGGATAGTGAATGGTCTGTGACTTTTTTTTATGTGACTTTTATAACCTAAGTGTGTTGCCTAAGATGTAGCACGTATCCATTTGACTCTTGTGGATGTTAATTTCAGCTTCTCCAGCCTTGTTTGGGTGTAATAATGAAGGTGTTGTTGCTCTCCCATAGACTTTAATGGTAATCGCTCATAATCGATGCTCACTATCGAAAAACCTTATCGATAGCGGCCGACTATCGACTATCGCTCGATCTCGATAGCCAACGCAATCGCTCAACACTAGTTGAAACGCAAGGAGGCAAAAACTAAAAAAAATTTCTGGTCATTAATTACTTTTCAGGCGTTCGGCTTAAGGGGTTAAGTTATTGGGGGCGAAACAGCATACTCTCATGAATAAAACCAGACAACTCCTTATGTCTTAAATCCAAAAGTGAAAAAACTTTGAGATTCTTGGTCCGCATGTTTTTGGCCAAAAAATGCTCAAGCCACCCCCGGTTTACAACGGGATCTCAGGCCGGGGGTCCTACTCTATATTATCTCTCACCTGGGTCAACTTCAGACCTCTCACTGTGCCAAACGGCCTCCAAAATGCAGAGAGAAAAATAAAAAAAGCACCAACCTTTCAAAGCATAGTGCATTGATATAACAGCCTGTGGAGGTGGGTGGGGTGCAGGAAACCAAGATGGAGGTATCTACTTCTCCTTATATAGTTTAAAAGCAAGTATGTGCCAAATACAAAGTATAGTCCTGCACAGAAAGACATTTCTGAAAAAAACACAGCGAACCTGGGTGCCACTGGCATGGCTGTGGCACATATACATATGCACACAGTCCAATACCAGTGGCACGCCACTGCAAAAAGGGCAAAAAAACACATGGAAATCTCCAAAGGAGCATTTTATGCTATCTACAATATATGAAAAAACTTTGAGATTCTTGGTCCGCATGTTTTTGGCCAAAAAATGCTCAAGCCACCACACTTTGGTAATGATAGGAAATTCTTTTCTAGTTTACCACTTATCGTTATGTCTCCCTTTGGCTTGTTTACTTACTCACGCACTTGTATGACTTTTCTAAGGTTTCCAGATTCAAACTTGGAAAAGAACTTCAAACAATTCATCTTTTCTGAACCTTCTGCAACACTGAAAAATGAGAACAATCTAAATGAGCATAATCTCAATAGGAATTAATATAACAGATTACTAAATGAATGGTGAATTCAATAACCGAGTTCAACAAGGGTGTGGATGCATTTCTGGAGCGTAATAATATAACCAGTTACAGTGACTAGGATTCAGGAGAGGGGTCATTGATCCAGGGATGGTTCTGATTGCCAGATTGGAGTCAGGAAGGAATTTTTCCCTAAAATGAGGACAATTGGCTTCTACCTCATTGGGGGTTTTTGCCTTCCTCTGGATCAACACCTTAGCACAACAGGCTGAACTAGATGGACGACTTGTCTTTTTTTAGCCTTACAAACTATGAAACTATGAAACTATGAAATGACAGGCATTTACCTGACAGCTGTTGCTCTCCACTTATTCAGTAATAATAAAAGAACCCAATACATAATCATCAACCCTTTGCTTAACTACATCACTGCCTTCTGCATTCAGTTATCCCCTATAAACGGTGCCCCTTTTTTAACTCTGTTCAGTTTTTTTTTATGCAAACAATTTCACCATTTACCTAACAGTGTCTAAAGTGTGTCTTGAACTACATTGTCATGGACCATGTATTTCCTTTGGATTATTGTTGCATGTCATTGGTTAGAATTAGTGTGTTACTATAGACACACACTAGGTCTTGCGTGAAGGCTGTTGTACTCGTTGAGCGATACTTCAGTCTAATGAAACTCTACAGCAGGCACTGTAAACCCTCACAACAATTATGATGGAGATACAACCCATATATCAAATACCTCAATGTGTTAATATGTTTTTCATTAACCAAGTGTTTGGAATAAGCATAATCTACTAGTGATCAATATATGGAGCAAAAGTTACACACCATATTGAGAATATTCATACTACCTTGGGTTATCCAAGTCAAACACGACCCGATTAAGGAGATCACTTGGCCTTAAAAACCTCTGAATGTCTTCAAAGATTTTGTCCCTAGAAATGCAACATGGAGAATATGTGCACACATTTTCATATAGGTTGTTTATTTATTACAAAATTTCATTAGAGTGATCTTTGTAACACATATACAATACATTTATAAAGATGATAAATGGGATTATAAGGAATACTAGCCATTACTTACCAAAGACCTCCAGTGTTCCATATACAACTGAATGTGTTTTTAGTGGACATAAAAACTTAGGGAAGAGTTTAAAGAGAACAATTTAGAATATCCATTATTTCACTATTTTCATTACTGTAATTATTAAAGAAAACCTGTCAGGTGGTGTATGTTACCCTATCTGAGACCACAATGTGATAGAGGGAGAAAAGCTGAGATCTGCAATACATAAGTTTATATGATTTGAAAAAGGATTTCTGAGTTAAATGCAGAATAAATCCTGACAGGACTACTTAAGAGACAGTGAAAGTCCTGTTTCATCACCGACATACAGTTATCGACAGCTTTCCCTGAATTAGTGTGTGTATAGAGCAGAAGTCCCTATACATCATTTTAATCCTTGCTTCAAATTATATACTCCCATACATCACAGAGCTCAGCTAATCTTTCTATCCTATCCTAATCTCAGATAGGGCAGAATAAATCACGTGACAGGTTTGCTTTAAATGACAGCAGAGGTAACAACTATTTGGCCAGACAATAGCCTCTATCATGGGGCATGTAATTACTACATTGTAAGGGGATCAAGCAGCAAATATTACAGCACCAGTTTGAGTTGTCAGACAAAAGGGCTCTGTGAATGTAACGGGGTCTAAGGCCTCCAAAATGTTCCAATATTCGTGAACTGTGCAAAAAGTTGAACATGTTAAATTTTGGTTTGTTAAAGTAATTTATACAGAGTGCCCCTATGGTGTCAACATTAGTCCTACATTTTGTTCTAAAATGTTGATGCCTTCAGACCCAGTTAATATGAGGAGAGACTTGGAAGATTGTAGTAGACATCATTAGTTGGGTAATCAGTGTTGTTCCTGGCGTTTCCAAGAGGGGCACTATGGCTTGCATTGCCTAGGGGATCACTGTTACCGCCACAGGAGACGACAGAAACAGAAAGTGATAGAGCAGGGAATAGTTCAAATAAATGTTAAGCTTTAAGCTTGTTCTGAACACTAGGGAACTAATTTTACACAAAAATTTAAAAGCATGGTAAGAGTCTATAAGTATTAACATCAAATATTTCATCACCGTTTCTGTATATGGACATTTCTGACATTCTGTCATAAAAATAATAGCAATGTCAGCTCTAGTGCTCTATAAAATATTGTGCTACTAGAAAGGAAAATCTTACTGTCATGAATTAGAATCCAGAGACAGATCTATGTGAGTATTATCATGTTCTGTACTACAATTATGAAAACAGTAATTGTCAATACGAGCGCAATGAAAATTCATGATTTTGTATTTGCTCATGAGAATACAAAGTATTATGCCTTACACAGCAGGATAGCAGGAAAAAATTAATTAAAGTAAATGGGGAAAAAAATCTTAATTTTTATGTCCCTAATGATGTTCACACATTTTGTTGTGCCTTTTTTCCCCAATGGTATATTAAAACACAAAATGCAGTTAATATAAATTTTTCAGACATTTATGGAATATATGGATTGTTGCTTCCTTAGGAAAACTATCTTGGATTTATGTTCTTTTCAAGCAGCTTTAACAGCTTAGGCATCCTGCTTTGTGACAACATAATGCACTTTTCATTACAGCCTCTGCTAAACCAAATATGATGAATTAAAGTGTAGAAAAGAGAGCAGTGAACCCATCGTCGTCGATATGCAGACACGGCATGTACAGATGTTACGGGGAGGTTGATTTGATAGAGAAAGACAAATTCTAAGGGGAAGCTGTGATGCACAAATTTAACAGAAAAATGAATGTTTGAAATATAGAATTGCGTTTTTGTATTCCTTTATACTTCTACAGCAGCTGCTAAAGTGTCATACAGCATGGGAACATACTGGTCTAAGGCCAAGAACATGTACGTTATTTTAAATACTAAGAAACAAGCATTTTAGCTTATTCTAAAATTTCTCACTCACTAGGTATTTTACATTTATATTACTGCAATGATGGACGTAAAAAGAACTGTTCTGCTTGACTGCTTAGTAATGGCTAGATGATACAGTTCAAGTTCCCTAATATATTCTGCTACCAATGGAGGTAATTTACAATCCTTATGGAATTCTCATTAAAACCATGTTATGATCAATTTAGATGTTGGTTTACTTGTCAGTGGGAATAGTCTTGGACTCTTGTGGCCCTGTTCACTAATGATATGAGATTTGTTATCCGCTCAAATCACTACCTTTACTTAAAAGTTTTAGGACTATGGCATATTGTTAGGATATGCCATCAGTGCAGTATTGTCACTACTTTTGTCAGTGACCCTATTTACATTTTTAAAAACAGAGGCCCACTGATATGGTGTAAAAGAGAAGATGGTAATTGATGAGGGGCCTAGATGCTTTGGCTGTATGAAGTCCTGAAATTAGTTATGGAAACCCTGTATGCCATTAGTAACTACAGGGAATCATATGAACCCCAAGAATGAGGTTCCTTAATTGTCCATTCAAAGAGCAGAGGAGACATCCCTGTTCTCTGTGAAAGACAGCAATCCCCATTCTCATGATCTGTGTGGTTCTTAGTGGTTGTATCCCTAATGGTCAGTCACTTATATATCAATATGCCGTTTTAAAGGAAACACAACTTTTTAAAGTAAACAATTATAGTAGCTCTTTGACATGCATTACCCTACAGTAAAGTGTAGGACAGTTTAAGACTCTTATTAATAAGTGGCAGTGGAGAGTGGTTACAGTGGAGGCCCCTTTCTCTGAAAGATCCAGTATGTATGTGCATTACACAAGCAACAAATTTATTTTGATGGAAATTTTACATTGCTACTCTTGTTATAGCGCTGCAGGGGACTTCATCATTTGCTGTGGAGCCCCACAGCTGATTGCTTGGGTGTCAGCAGACATTCTTTGTGACTAATTGTTGAGAAAATGATACATGGTTTATAGTTCTGCTTGAATGGAGAGTAAAACATGTTAGGAAGACTCAGTTAAAGCAAGTTGTTTGCTAAGATAATCAACAATTTATGTCGGTTTGCAGTGGGGAATATTGTAAATATGCTTTATAAAAGTAAAGTTCCTTTCTAATTCTTAACTGAATCTTAAGATATATTGGAGCGTTCTTTATTACTTTAGCATACTAGAATATTTTATTACTAGGCCTAAAAAATGATTGATTCAAAATTTTTACCATATTATGTTAGCATAAGAAACAAACCATAACGGTTTTTACAAAAGCTTATAAAGAAACATTAGGCTTTTGGTACAAGCATGATTTTTAAAATACTGAGCTGTAAGATTATTGAAAATTTTTGTTTTGCTTCTTTGCAAGTGAAACACAGAAATAAAATAAAATAAAATATTGAAAATGCCTTATTTTAAACAATTTGATAAATTTAATCCTTCATGCTTCAAGTTTATGGCTTTTACTCGGGATCATATTAGTGAACAAGCCATATACGTAAAGCTAAGAACAAGATCCAATACCACCCTGGGAGATTAAGAAAGACTTTCCCAATCATGTAGGATGGGATCTAATCCCATTCTTTGCATTAAATAGACTGTTTATGTATGGAGCTATATAAACAGTCATGTGCATAACCTGTTACTTAGCACTTAATGCTGGATCCATAAGCTTTCTTGCTAAAATTCAGGCCTTCTGAAGGCTTCACAAATGCCCCAAATGTTACAACTGCTTGGTGTCTTTATGTATCAATATAAAATATGAGAAATAAGCATGTAGTCAAAAGCAATTGAACAAAGTATGCTTATACAAAGAAGCAAGCAAACCACTATAAGACCCATGCAGTCTTGATGGCGTTTTCCAGCCAAATCCTGGAGTATATAATAAATAAGTAAAATAAAAAGGAGGGTTTTGTATTTGCACAAAATGCATCAAAAACTGCATATGTGTATCCAGCTCAAAGAGAAAACCAACTAGAAAGCCTGAGATTACTTGTTTCTCTTTTTTACTAAGTATAACTTCTTTAATCATATGACGGCTGTTATGCCTGATAATTTCTGGCTAATGGAGCTTATAAAGCCACAGAGGTAACTTATAACCAAGTGCAACATATCAACCACAGCATTTGTATATTTGGAGGTATTTTGTGTGTAGGCCTTTTAAAATACAGGAAATTAAAATTACTAAGCATAAAAATGAATTGAAAAGAATCACCTCTGTGATCCAAACTTTTTTTCCGCAAGTTTTTGAGAGAAGGAGGGTGAACTGTGGCCCCAAAAGTCTGGAAATGCCAATGCTTTATATTCAGGAACAGATTTAGTATTGCCGGCTACAGACATGTAAATGTAAGGGTCATGAAATGGAATATTTCCTTTGTGCTGTTCCAGGAGCTGTTTTACCACCTTGTGGCTTTCAGATTCATCAGCACCATCATTGTGTTTCAATTTGAAGGTCTTGATACTCTTATTTGGGAAGGAGCTTTGGTCACCACAAACCATATTCGAAGAACTCAAACTGGATGTATTTCTCAGCTTATTTTCCCTGCTCATTTGCTCGTCTTTGTTCATTGATGCATCATCCAAGTGTAGTGGTACGTTGGTAATTGTGTTCAATATATTTTGTTCCTCATGTGTCTTAGAAAACAAAGTGTCTCAAGGAGTGGGTTGGTCCAATGCCGTATAACAATCATACATACATCGGTCAGTTGATGGAATGTTACGTATGTAAACATTGGAACTTTTCTCTGTGGCATTCAGGACTTCCTCAATATCAGATGTATTGGCCTTAAATAAATCAAAAAGGTGAAATTATAAGAAATATTTGTTTGTGTTTTATGGCCACCTATTAGAAGCAGGTTACTTATTCCTGACCTTTTAATCTAACATTTAAAATGTTAAAACATTTTAAAGGTACGCTACTGTATGATATAAAAACAAACCCCACATATATCATCTAAGAAGCATCCTATTACATAAATTCTAACATGTATTTCTTTGTTCTGAAAACCCTTTAATTGAGAAAGATTGTTGCTGCATATCATTCTACACATAGAGCAAGCAAATGATCAAGATATATCTCAAAGGGAAGTCTTGGGTATGTTCTACAGATGAAGAGGCTGGAGATAAATAGATTGGTTAATAGGTATGGTATAATTAATGAACCACAGAGACAAGCCAATCAATAGACAAAAAACATACATCAACGAACCGCAGACAAGAGAATCCATCTTTTATTTCATCAATCAAAACAGCAGAGATGAGTACTTAAAATATTCATCACTATCATATTAATTTATGAGGCAATCAAAAATCGAAGGAAAACAATACACTTTAGCCCCATGGAATCCACGCTGATATAAACCATATCTCTAGAAGTTGTGTTTTGGTCTGTACGACTGGAGTACCGTGCCCTGCCTGATAATTTAGATTTGTTCTACTAGTCTGAAGGAGAGAAGGAATATTTCACAATAAGTGTTGTGGAAGGTAAGGATTGTAATAACAAATGATTTGTACAGGCACATTATTCAATGTCACAAGAATAATCTACTAAGAAAAACATCTTTTAAATTAAAGATATAGCGCTATACATCATACCTAGGCAGCTTCTTTAATGAGTCACTGAATAAAGAATTGGAACAGAGTAAAATTAGTAGTATGCTCAAGGAGTACAATCCTGCATACAGTGGAAAAAAAAGCGGAATCAAAGCATACTATTATTATACTAATGATTTGTGTAAATGATACTTATTACCATATAATTAAAATTAATATATGAAACTTTGCAAATTAAGTTATTAGGGGCAAATTGTATCCTTTTCACCTTCCAGCAACTTGCAATTCCCTTTCCCTGCCTGCAGACTCTATTCAGAAGCCTTCAAAAGTTCACTGCAATTTATAACACTAAACACAAGAATGGGAGAAGGGGGATGCAACTGCAGCTTCTCACTTACTGCCTTAGAGAAACAGCATGAGAAGCAGCAGCATGGAAGAGACATCTAGGGCCACATGTGTGAACCTGTTTAGGTCTAAAACTCACTTTTTTGTTAAAGGCCCCTAATTCATAGTATAGAAACATAGAAAACTTAAGTCAGAGAAAGAGTACATGGTCCTTCTATTCTCCCCCTGTATTATTTACATGGTCTTATCTTAGGATAGATGCATGTTTACCCCAATCTGGATTTATTTCTGATCTCACTACCAGATAATTTCAGTATATGCTGCCATGTTATTGTGTTTAGGTTGTTATTAATACACTTTCCTACTGAACCTTATTTAAGCCTCTAACTTTTTGCTCTCCTTCACTTCCTCCGGGCTTTACAAATGTAAGGGGTTGTCTGACATATTTTCAGCTACTGCTGCATATACAAGGCGAGTCAAAAGTCCCAGAAATCGATTGCTGCAGTCAGTTTTGAAAGATTTCTTGTGATTCAAGAGTTATCAACAACAACAACAGCTGTTTGATGTGTTTAACCCCTTAAGCACTGGGCCTGAAAAACCTTACTGACCAGCTAAATTTTTCAGTTTTTGCCTTGCTGCGTTTCAATTGTTTTATTTTTTCAATGACACAGTTGTATGAGGATTTGTTTTATGTGGGAGAAGCTACAATTTTGGGGGTATAGTTTGAGTTCACATCTAAATTACTGCTGAATTTTTTGTAGCGTGGATAGAATTAAAGTGTTTTTCTGCATTTGTTTTTTTTATTATTTTCACACTATTCACTTTTCATACTAAATAACCGTTATATGTGTAGTTGTTTTGTGTATTGTATGAATAATAATTTTTTATTAAATATTTTTCTTTTATTTATATTTTTCTACACTTTTTTATGCTTTTTTTCTTTTTTTATCTCATTAAGGGATAACTATTTTACTCTCTTTTTACACCTGGTAATATACTCCTGTAAACTAATACATTACACTATGTGTCAGTATAACACAGACTGCTGCCAGGGCACCACAAAGGTTCCCTTAGATCAGGCTGGTTATACAGACAGCCCTGGTGATACTCTAGATCCCCAGAGATGACTGTCTAGATTTTCCCAAGGCTCCATCGGGTCACTGTGAATCCCCTTTGATTATGCCACAGTCACGGACTGTGATAATCAAAGGGTTATGTGGCTTCCTCCAGTCCCTCCCACTCACGGAGACTGCTGTAGGAATGGAGCTTTTAACTACAACTCTGTTCCTAAGGCAGTTGCGGCACTGGGAATCGCAAAACCCCTCTGCCTGCAGCAATGTCTTTTGGTATCGCTGCAGACGGAAGACACACACAACCTGACAGCACAATTCAGTGTGCAGTCGTTAACAGGTCAATGTGTTTTCCTTGGTGCTGAACACAGAGCTGAAAGTGCTGGATCAAATCATTATGCATCACATGAGAATTACCTGTATGGCAAATCTGATTCTCGCAATTGATTTCTAAGACAACTCTGGTCTTCTTTGATATGCTCCATTAACACCTTACCATTGGAAAAACTTCCCTTGAAAAAATGGCAGCTTCAAGATGGCAGTCATTTTCCGGACATAGCCCATTTCTTGCTGGGGAAGTCAGATATGTAATTTTCCCTTTTATTTCCAAAGTAAAAGGGACTTTTGACTCAGCCTGTATATTCAATTTGGCACTCACTGTCATTCCAGCATTGCAGCATTGCAGATACTGTCCCCTGGTGTTTACATCATGTTGCTGTGATTGCGACGTGACTGCTGCAGGTAATCAGTGGCTTCAGTGGTCCACAACATTACTTCATCATTACAGGTCATGTGCCATTCACTTGCTAAACTATGATGTCAATGGAATTCCACATGACCACTGAAGCCATTGGTTGACTGCAGCAGTCGTACAACGTTTTCAGCAACAGGAAATAAACACCACAGGACACCTGAGATAGCATCCGTGCCATTGAGCACTAAGGTGAGTATACATTTGTCAAAATATTCAACAAATGTTGGTCCACACCATCACAGACAAGACTAAAGCTAATATATGAGCTTCAAATGATACACTTTATAATCAACTGGAATTCTTCAAGTCAAAAAGGTGGAATTGTTTTACTGGATATACCTGGAAAAAATGTGTATGTACTAAACAAAGCAAGTCTAGTTATATAGTCATTCCCAGCTACAAGTCATACACAGTACCTTACCTGAAGTCAACAAGTTCTGAACAGAAAGCTTTGTACTGCTTAAATTCCTCAACTGGTCGGTCAGGTTGAGGCAGTGATCTCAATTTCTTCAAATCTGTTTCCAAATCGTCATCCTGGAGAAACAACAGTGTACAGTCATTTTTAATTAGGATTATAGTTGCCTACTAGATGAGATAATTTGCAAGTGGGATACAGAGTTTGAAACTGAACAGACATAACCTATTTCATACGACAATCTAAAATTGCAGTAAAGAAACATCTTCTTATAGTATATGAGCCATTTAAATTCTAACACAAGAACAAATTGTTCTTGATCATGGGTGTACCTCTTAAATAAATAGTCTTCAGAGAGATTTCACTGTATTTCTAATTCTGATTTTGTTTTTAACCTCTTAAGCCAAACGCTTGAAAAGTACTTAGTGACCAGCACATTTGTTTTCAGTTTTTGCCCCCTTACATTTCAACAGTCGTAACATACTTATTTTTTCAATGATGCAGTTGTATTGTTTTATTCGGGAGAAGTTATACTTTTTGGGGGAATAGTTTAAATTATTGCAGACTTTTTCAAATTTTTTTTGCTTTTTTCATTTTTTTTTACACCATTCACATTTCACACTTGGCTTGTTAGAATTCTACAGGTTATTACATTCATGTGGATACCTAATATGTATAAGGTTTTTTGTGTGTATCAATGTATGAACAATTATTTGTTATTAAATATTTATTTTTATTTTATTACTTATTTTATTTATGTTTTCTACACTTTATGTTTTTTACTCTTTTTTTTTAATCCCATGAAGGGATAACTGTTTTATTTATTTTTTTACACTTAGTAATGTATTAGCATATTCATATATGCTAATAAATTATAATCTGTGTCAGTTTAACACAGGCAGCAGTAAGGACAGTACACAGTCTGCCCTGATCACTGACTTGTTGCACAGACAGCCATAGCGTTACTTTAGGTCCCCAAGGCTGACTGTGAAGACGTTCCCCAGCTCTGTCAGGTCACCGGAAGTCCCGATCACCCGACTGAGTAGGGGAAAGCCCTTAACCCCTTAAGCCGAACGCCTGAAAAGTAGTTAATGACCAGAACATTTTTTTAGTTTTGGCCTCCTTGCATTTAAACAGTTGTAACTTTTTTATTTTTTCAATGACGCAGTTGGATGAGGCCTCGTTTTATTCAAGACAAGTTGTACTTTATAAGGGAATAGTTTAAGTACACTTATAAATAATTGCAGTATTTTTTTTTATTTTTTTCCAAAAATTTTTTTGTTTTTTTCATTTTTTTTTTACACCATTAACATTTCACACTTAATAACTTGTTAGATTAATTCTACAGGTTATTATGGTCGTGTGGATACCAAATATGTGTAGGTTTTTTTGTGCGTGTAATTTATGTACAATTATTTTTTATTAAATATTTATTTTTATTTTATTATTTATTTTTTTTATTCTTTTTTTTTACACTTTTTATGTTTTTTTTGTACTTTTTTTTTGACTCCCATGAAGGGAGAACTGTTTAACATTTTTTTAAAAAAAATTTTACACTTAGTAATGTATTAGCATATATGAATATGCTAATACATTACTAATCTGTGTCAGTCTGACACAGGCAGTGATTAGGAGAGCACACAGTGCGTCCTAATCACTTGCTTCATACACAGACAGCTCTGGGGCCACGCTAAGTCCCCAGAGCTGACTGTGCAGCCGTTCCCCGGGCTCTGTCGGGTGACCGGGCGTTCCGATCACCGACAGAGCAGGGGATCCCTTTGATTGCGCTGCGGTAACGCACCGCCGCAATCAAGGGGTTAAACCATCGGGTTGCGGAGGTTTCCTCCGCTCCCCGATGCCTGCAGGACATGCTCTGGGATCGGGGCTGTGTAGTTCAGCCCCGATCCCAGCGCAGCTGCGGCACCGGGCGCCGCAAACCCGATTTCTGCAGCGACGTCAAAATACGTCGCTGCAGACGAACGACCCGCACCGGCCGCCGTCAAAAGACCGTGCGCGGTCGTTAAGGGGTTAAATGATGCCACAGTCACTGACTGCGGTAATCAAAGGGTTATGCGCCACAGAACGGAGGTTTCATCCACCTCCTGGTGCTTGCAAATACTGTGCTAGGAACAAGACTGTGAAGTACAGCTCTGTTCCTAGTGCAGCTGCGGCGTTAGGAGCCAAAGAAACCTTCTGTCTGAATCATCAAAAGATATTGCTGCAGACAAACGACCTGATATGCCACTGTCAAAAGGTGGCGGGCAGTGGTTAAGGGGTTATTGTTGATCTTATTTTATCAAAAAATATATTAAAAGTGACTTGAAAAGGAATTTTTTCAGCTGCCTAAAAGCTTTGCCTTTTTCCACGGACTCATCTGGTATAGATCATCGGTGTTTATTTAATGCCTTACTATTGTATAGTGTTTACATATATATTGCAAAAGTATTCATACCTCTTGAGCTGTTACTTGTTTTTAATGATACAGCCACCAACTTAAATGTTTTTTCTTGATTTTTTATGTGATAGAACAACCCAAAATAGCAATTATTTGTTAAGTGTGATTTAAAGAATGCGTGTTTTTATTAATTTTATGCTCATTATAAAAGTAAAAAGTATGGCATGCATACATTTATTCAGCCCCCTGTACTAAATAAAATCCAGTGTGACCAATTGTCTTTAGAATTCACCTTAATTAGTAAATATAGTAAATGTAAATGTAATTTATTCTTAGTATAGCTACAGATGTTTAGTGAAGGCCTGAGACATTTGTTAGATAACATTAGTGAACAAACATCATAAAAACCAAGGAACACACCAGACAGCTCAGGGAAGTTGTGGTTAAGTGCAGTGTTCGGGAAAATACTTTGGGAAAGTATTTTAAATACAAAATACTTATGACTGAAGTATTTTAAATACAAATACTAAATACTTTAATCCTGAAGTATTTTAAATACAAATACTAAATACTACTTCAAAAGTATTTTCCAAACACTAAAATACTTGAAAAATTTAAACAAAAGAATTTAATAAAAACAAAAAATGGATCAGAGATCCTTTAGCCCACTAGGATTAGCATCTACCCTGCAGATAAGTCAGTGGCCAGGATTCCTTGTGTCCGACTCCTATAGAAGATGTCTGTCACATGGAGGGAGGATGCTACAGTAAAGAGAACATACAGGTACCTCCTTAGTTACTATGCCTATTAATGTCAGGCAATTTGGGGATATTAATTTAGTTTCAGAACTCCATGTGCTTCACATTAATAGCAGTTAACCCCACATGTCCCTCATATTAACCCCTGTGTGCCCTATATAAGGGTTACTATATGTGAGACACATGGGGGTACTAATAAAAGGGCCTTAAAATTTTGAAGATTACCTAATATTACCTCCATGTCTCTCACATTTTAGTAACTCTTATTGAGGCACACAGGGGGTTAATTTTGAGGACATGATGGGGTTAACTGCTAATTACTATGAGGACATGGAGTTACTAAACTGTAATGGGACATGACCAGACTTTTTATCTGCAATGGTGGATTTCCCCCCCGGCTTATACTCGAGACAATACATTTCCCATTTTTTGTGGTAAAAATTAGGGCCTCGGCTTATAAACCGGGTAAGCTTATACTTGAGTATATACGGTAATTTTACGTAATGGATTACGCGATCGGGATGATTAAAAAAGTAAAAATAAATCACGCTTCACTACAAGGCGAACTTGCGTTGCTGGAACGCCTGGAATTTTTCCCTCCTCCTC
>JAODAL010062631.1:0-19654 GCA_025379985.1 Phyllomedusa bahiana | reverse complement strand
ACAGGAAAAATGTCTTTTTTGGCGGTGAAAAAAACTTTTTCTTTTAGTCACCACAACAGCAGAACAAGTTAAATTAACCCTGGATCTATATTGCCAAAAGAAATGAGCAACCAAAAAATTAAAGTGGTTTTGGTTTTAAAAAAAGCTGTTTCTTTAATAAATACAACAGGAAAGGCTTGATCCCCCCTTGGATATTCAATGTGCCGTGAGTGTGCATTAAAAAAATGTATATAGACATTTGGCAACACCGGAATTCAGACCCAATCCCCCAAAAAATCAGAATAGAACTTTAAGAAAGAGTCTCTGAGACAAGTGGAACCCCACAAAAATGCTGTAAAAAAAACGTTCTTTGTTCAGCTATCATAAGCAGCTGCGGGCAGACCTTCCCCTGATCGTACGTGAGAGCGGTTGAGTCCCAGCGTACGCCCGGATTATATAGGCGGTGAGTCACAAAATCCCGCGGTCTCTGATTGGCTTCATCTCTGCAAGTCAGTGGTAGCCCTTATTCCTCCCAGAGTGCTTTGCCCCATGTAACGCCATTGCTCCAGCCATTTTATCAATCAAAGACACTTGTTCACCCGAAGTCCCCCAAACTTCGATTTTGTTCAGAAACCAAAGTTTTCCTGAAATTCAAACAAATTTCCCACTTGTTAAAATTCAATTCCCCCCCTTTCTCTAGAAATAATCCTGGGGAAACCCTCGGTAAAGGTCCCCCAGGGAAATGTATTCGGGCTGTAAGCTGTTATAAATATTTTTTTGGGGGAAATAATTTTTATGTTTATGCATATCTTTTTTTAGGACTTTATTTTTTTTTAGTGATTTGAAGTTTTGGAAAGGTTTAAACATTTAACCCCTTTTAAAGACCCTGGGCGTTGAGTACTCCAGGGCCGCTAAGGGGCTTTGCAGGGGGACGTCCCCGATCCCAGCACAAAAGTGGGTGTTAGCGGCTGTCACCGCTAACACCCGGCGACAGCGCCCGCAGGTGGCTCCTCCCCCTGGCGCTGTTTAACCCCTCAGACACCGCGGCAAAGATGGCCGCGGCGTTGATTTAAAGACGATGGTGCCCCGAACCCATCGTTATGGGCATCGGCATAGCGCAGATTGCTGCGAGATTGACGACCGGACACGGTGGTGGGGGCCCGTGAAGGCTTTCCCCCGTCACTTCTTTGCCGGTTTGCCCCACCTTTTTGGGCCCTGACAGGAATTGGGAAACCCCCATTTTGTACACCCTAAAGCTTGCCTATGCAAAAGCATTTGGCTTTTTTAACAAACGCCCTCTAGTGGCAAGCACCCTGGGGGATAAATGTTACAGTAAAAAAAAAAAAAATAAGTTTTAAAGTACAAAAAAAAAAGTTTAAAAGTTCAAATCACCCCCTTTCCCCATTTTACAAAAAAAAATCATTAAAATAATAAAAAAGTTACCTATTTGGTACCCCGGTCCAAAAAAAAGGCCCGATCTTTAAAAAAATATAAAACATTAACCCCGTACGTGAACCCCGTAGAAAAAAAAAAAATTCCAAACCAAAATTGGTTTTTTGGTCTTTTACGTCACTCAAAAAGGGAAATACAAATATCAAAAAAGTGCATGCATTAAAAATGCTGCGTAAAAATTAAAAATTCACCCCGCAAAATGCCCCCTCACTGACGTCCGTAGGTGTTAGTAAAAAAAAAGTTTTGGTCGACAAAATGGCACCGGGCGAAAATTTCAAAATAGAAAATTTTGGGAAATTTTTTTCGGTACCAAAAATAAGGAACCCCCTACTGTTTGGTATTGCCGGATTGAAAATCTGAAAAATTCAGAAAAACCATTATATTTAAACCAAAGTTTGAAACCGAAAAAGCAAAACACCGAAACGGGCCAAAAAATATTTTTTTTTTCCAAAATTTTGTCCATTGGGAAATTTTTTTGCGGTTTCCCAGTTATTCTAAGTATAGGAATAAACCATTAGAAAATACATTTGTTCCGCAAATTTAAATCCCTCATGTGTTTGTAGGTGGAAAAAAAAAACGTTAGGGGCTTTAGAAGGCAAGGGAGGGAAAAACAAAGTGTAAAAAAAAAAAACGCCGGGTCCTTAAGGGGTTAAGGGAAGATGCCCTTTGGCCTAACACTAGCTCAGGCATAATTTATTCCTGATGACATGAATCATCCTTATTGTGTGGGCTTTGTGTTGGTACTGTAGTTCTAATGATGAAAACCCTTTTTCACATATCTTTTACTTGCCCCCCCCTGTGGCAGTTAGTAGCCATATGGAGGTGCTTAGAGGTGAAAACTGGGCATGCTTGACCACACAGGACAAAAGTTACAATAGCCACGCAATGTAGTTAGCAGTTGTGCATAAATTCTGTTCATTTTTGATAATTACATATCTTTGCAAAGTTTGCTATTTTGGCAATAACTATTCAATGGGATATCCTTTCTATTGTGATAAACCCCTTTTAAATTTTTAACCCTTTTTTGTTTCGTTATTGATTTCCTCCTTCCCTCGTCCCCAAGGTTTCACTATCACATGTATGGTCACAGACCGATTTGCTAAAATCACCACTTCAAATGCCCTTTCAGTGAATGCAAAACTTATAATAATGTTGCAAAATTTACTTCTAAAGTTAAAAGAAAAAAATTGGCTGTGCTAAAAGTTTCTAGAAACTACTGTAATTGTTTTTCAGCCACTCTTTGGGATATCGGCACACGCTATTATGCGTGTGGGGGCCCTGTATCCCAATGAGGTGCTGGGGGGGAAAAAAAAAATGTATATATATATATTTTATTTATATTTTATATATATATATTTTTATATATTACATCACGGCCACTTTTTGGGTACCCATGTTTAGTAGGGTTGGACCCCCTTTTCCCTTTCAGAACTCCCTCAATTCTCGTGGCTAGATTCAAAAAGGTGTTGAAGATGTCAATGGTCCAAGGGGCCCCAAAGATGCCAAGAAAATATTCCCCACACCAAAAAACCCAACCCCCCACCGCTGAACCCGTTGTAAAAGGCAGGTGGACCATGTTTTATGTTGTTGCCCCAAAATTCTGACCCTACCATCGAAGTCGCAACAGAAATCGGATCTCAGACCGGCAACTTTTTTCCCAAATTTCTCTGTCCAATTTCGATGAGCTTGGGCAAATTGGAGCCTCAGTTTCCTGTTATTAGCTGAAAGGAGTGGCCCCCGGTGTGGTCTTCTGCTGCTGTCCCTCTGCTCAAATTTCCCCGTACGGGGCTTTCAGAGTGCTCTTCTGCCTACTTGGTTTTGTAAAGGGTGGCTATTTGAGCCCGTTGCCTTTCTATCGCTCGAACCAGTCTGCCCTTCCCCTTTTGCCCTCGGGGCATAACAAGGCATTTCCCCCCACAGGATGCCGTCATGGATTTTTTTTTTCTTTTTCGGCCCATTCTCTGTAAACCCAGAGATGGTTGTGCGGGGAAAAATCCCAGGAGACCCAGCAGTTTCTGAAATACTAGCCCAGCCCTTCTGGCCCCAAACAACATGCCACGTTAAAAGGACTCAAATCCCCTTTTTTCCCCCCATAATGATGCTCGGTTTGAATGCAGGAGATTGTCTTGACCATGTCACATGCCCAAATGCACGAGTTTCCGCCATGTGATTTGGGTGATTAGAAAATTTAAATGTTACGAGCAGTTGGACAGGTGTCCTAATTAAAATGGCCGGTGGTGTTATATTTATATTAAAAAGCAAATGGTTGGTATATTTCATATTTGGATAGTGATACATGTGCTCAATGACCTGAGCTTGATGCTGCCTACATCCTCTACCAGATGATTGCTCAGAGATAGAGAGAATATCCTCAAATGCAGCTACATTTTTTAAGCCTTCAATAAACTCTTACTATTAACTTTGCAACACCCAATCTTTGAAAGACAGCATCACAGCATTACAGTCGCCTAATGATTAAAGGTCCTTTCACAGCTGAAGGATTCATTGCCCATCAATGTAAATCTTTCAGGAATAACGCCCTACTTGAGTTTCACCATTAAAGGGGTATTTCCATTTCATTGATTAGCTTTAAACATGTAGGAAAAGGAAAATAAAGAATATTACAAAATACGCTGCTGTTTTGATATTTCTTCAGTTCAGTTACTAGTAAATATTATCTCCTCTTTTTGTACACAGGTTTCCCTAGTTACCAGCCACCTTTCTCTCATCTTAAAGGCTGTAGCAGAGGTCAGGATGATAAATCACTTTCTGCTCTGTTCCTTATCTTGAAACACAAGAGCTCTTTTCATTTCTTATGATAAGTTTAAACCCCTTTTGAGCTCTGTGCCTGTGCAACGTGTAAGAACCTCCTCCATTTATGCCACTGTAAGAGATTCAGCTAGGCATAGCTGAGATGATACGTCAGTCACTGCTGTAGATCCACCCACAGCCTGATCAGGAAGTGCAAGTCTGAAGATGCCCGTTGTCCTGTGAAAGAGTAGGTTGAGACAACCTCTTTCATAGGTAATATTTTAGAAATGCTACATGACTAGTGATCGACTAGCTTCTTGTGGAAGAGTTGTGGAAGTGAGGTTATACCAAGTGCTCTGCGGTCTTTCTTCTACATTTTTAGGGACAACACATGAAGTTAATTATGTTAATTCTGATCATTTTTTTTTTTTTTTTATTTTCCACAAACTTTAAAAATTTTTTATTTTTTTCATTCTATATTTAACATATCTTTACTTTTTTCAAAAAAAAATACATTTTATAAAAAAAAAATTTTAAAAAAAAAATTACTTTTTTTTTTAATTTTTTGCAAAACAATATTTGCTAGAGGTTTTCTAGAGGAGGTATTCCAGCGAGTTTGGGAGAGCCCAGAATTGTCTTCATTCTCATTGACCAATTATTTAGAGAAAAGTTGTTGCCTGTGTAGGAAACCTAACAAGAATATTTTTTGAACATTGGAAAGTTCTGTGTGGAAAACTCGAAAAAAGTATGAGCCCACTGTGTTTTCCAGATAAGAGAAAACCCATTTTATTTTTTATAAAGTTAAAATCTACCCTTCTGGCCGCACCATTCAAAGGACTCAGGCATCACACATGTTATTACAAATCCTTCCCTATTCCCGTGATGAGCCCCAAGCCCCATGGACCAGTATTTTCTATTCCAGTTAGACTTTAGGCAGGTTCTGTCTCTTGTACAATTTCTAGTGGATACAAAACTGCAAATGTACTTTTTAGGATTTTCGCTCAACTTAAAATCGTCAAAATTAACTTTTTTTTTATCAGTTATTATTTGGAATTCACCTCTCCCACTTGAAACCATTTTGTGCTCAAATTCTTAATGAGATTCAGTCACATTGAACATGCTATCTGATCTGCTGCTAACATGTTATACAGCAAGAGGATCTCCCCCAGCAAATCACAAAGCCACAGATATTAACATCTCCCTGTCTTTCCACATATTATAATTTAGTGGACTATTTCAGAAAGGTCACATTGAACATGCTACCTGATCTGCCAGCAGCCTGTTATATAGAAGGAATAGCTGAACTGACTAATATATATTTCTACCGGGAAACATTTCAATACAACATGTATTTTATTCATTTAAATCCTTGCTTATTCTGGAGTCCAGTAGGTGGTCTTATCAGTAATTGACAGTTATTTATGTATCACAAGGCATTATGGGAAAGGGGCTGAGAAGCCCACAGCGCCCTCTGTTGGTTGTAACAAATCCTCAATTTGCTTTTGACCCACCGAGTCTTGAGAAAGCAAAAATGATTTCTTAGCCAAGTCAGTATCTCTCATCTACAGACAACGCTGTTTCGGGATTTTTGTCCCTCTTCAGTGTAGAGTAGAGAAGATACTGGCTGGCTGTGTGGGAGGCATCGGGTAGCTCAGGAAGGGAAGATCTCTCCTTAAGGAGAGCACCGAACGAACTGCTTGTAGAGTTTTTGTTTTGCCTTTCGCCCTCTACTTATGTATGCACAGTGATATAAGGAAGGCTGTCAATCACTGAAAACACCGCCCACTTGACTCCTTAACCCAAAATAAGCATTGATTCAAAAGAATAAATTACAAATTCTACTGAATCTGTCAATACAGTTGAAACCAGAAGTTTACATGAACTATATAAAAAGACACATATGCATGTTTTTCTTTCTCAGTATCTGATATGAAATCAGAATAAACCTTCACCGTTTTAGATCAATTAGGAACAAAAATTATTTATATTTGCCAAATACCAGAATAATGAGAGAGTGACAATGTTTTAAGGCATTTTTATTATTTTCTATAAAGTCAAAAGTTTACATACACTAGGATTATTATGCCTATAAACATTTTGGGAAAGCCCATATGATGATGTCCTGTGTTTGGAAGCTTCTGATCATTGGCAACATCTAAGTTAATTAGAGACAAATCTGTGTATTTTGTTATGCACACCAGCAACACACTGCTTCTGTGTGTAACATCATGAGAAAGAGTAAATAAATCAACCAAGATATCAGGAATTGTGTACTTGCACAAGTCTGGTTCATCCTTGGGTGCAATTTCCAGATACCTGAATGTGCCTCATTCATCTGTACAAACAATACTACGCAAGTACAAACAAGATGGGAATGTCCAGCCATCAAACCGCTTAGAAGGAGACAGGTTCTGTGTCTCAGAGATTAACGTGCTTTGCTCCGACATGTGCATATCAACTCAAGAACAAAAGCAAAAGACCTTGTGAAGATGCTGGCTGAAGTTGGTAAGATTGTGTCATTATCCACAATGAAACAATTGCTGTATCAACATGGGCTGAAAGGCCACTCTGACAGGAAGAAGACATTCATCCAAAAGAAACACAGAAAAGCCAGATTAATCTTTGCAACTGCACACAGGAACAAAGACCTACATTTTTGGAGACATGTCCTGTGGTCTGACAAAACTAAAATTGACCTGTTTGGCCATAATGATCAGTGATATGTTTTGAGGAAAAAGGGAGAAGCTTGGAAGCCTAAGAACATCATCCCAACTGTGAAAGGAGGGAGGGACTAGTGCACTTCACAACATAGATGGCATTATGATGAAAGAAGATTATGTGGCAATACTGAAACAACATCTCAAGACATCAGCCAGGAAGTTAAAACTTGGATGGAAATGGGTCTCTCAAATGGACATTGATCCGAAGCATACCGCCAAATTGGTTACCAAATTGCTTGAGGACAGCCAGGTCAATGTTTTGGGGTGGCCATCACAAAGCCCTTATCTCAATCCTACTGAAAATTTATGAAGAAAGTTGAAAAGACAGGTGAAAGCAAGGCAACCTACAAACATGGCTCAGTTCCACCAGTTCTGTCAGAAGGAATGGGCTAAAATTCCTACCAACTATTGTCAGAAGTTTATGGAAGGATATCCAAAATGTTTGATCCAAGTCATACAGTTTAAGGGCAATGCTACCAAATACTGATGAAATGTATGTAAACTTTTGACTTAACAGAAAGTAATAACAATGCCTTAAAAATTCTCTCTCTCTCTCATAATTCTGGCATTTGGCAAATATAAATAATTTTGGTTCCTAATTGACCTAAAACGGGGAAAGTTTATTCTGGTTTCATGTTGGATAGTGAGAAAAACATGCAGATGTGTTTTTTTATGTAGTGTAAGTAAACTTCTGGTTTCAACTGTATTTATACAGGGAAAAAAGTATCTAGTCAGCCACCAATTGTGCAAGTTCTCCCACTTAAAAAGATGAGAGAGGCCTGTAATTGACATCATTGGTAGATCTCAACTATGAGAGACAAAATGAGAAAACGAATCCCGAAAATCACATTGTCTGATTTGGAAATAAATTATTTGCAAATTGTGGTGGAAAATAAGTATTTGGTCAATAACAAAAGTTAATCTCAATACTTTATTATATATCCTTTGTTGTCAATGACAGAGGTCAAATGTTTTCTGTAAGTCTTAACAAGGTTGGCACACACTGTTGCTGGTATGTTGGCCCATTCCTCCATGCAGATCTCTAGAGCAGTGATGTTTTGGGGCTGTCGCTGGACAACACGGACTTTCAACTCCCTCCAAAGGTTTTCTATGGGGTTGACATATGGACTTTGCAGAGAAACAGGGCCAAAGCATGATGTTGCCACCCCCATGCTTCACAGTAGGTATGGTGTTCATTATATGCAACTCAGCATTCTCTCTCCTCCAAACATGATGAGTTGTGTTTCTACCAAACAGTTCTACTTTGGTTTCATCTGACCATATGACATTCTCCCTATACTCTTCTGGATACTCCAAATGCTATCTAGCAAACTTCAGATGGGTCCGGACATGTACTGGCTTAAGCAGGGGGACACATCTGGCACTGCAGGATCTGAGTCCCTGGCGGCGTAGTGTGTTACTGATTGTAGGCTTTGTTACATTGGTCCAAGCTCTCTGCAGGTCATTCACTAGGTCCCCCATGTGGTTCTGGGATTTTTGCTCATTGTTCTTGTGATAATTTTGACCCCACATGGTGAGATCTTGCGTGGAGACCCTGATCGAGGGAGATTATCAGTGGTCTTGTATGTCTTCTATTTTCTAATCATTGCTCCCACAGTTGATTTCTTCACACCAAGCTGCTTACCTATTGCAGGTTCAGTCTTCCCAGCCTGGTGCAGCACTACAATTCTGTTTCTGGTGTCCTTTGACAGCTCTTTGGTCTTCACCATAGTGGAGTTTGCAGTGTGACTGTTTAAGGTTGTAGACGGGTGTCGTTTATGCTGATAACAAGTTCAAACAGGTGCCATTACTACAGGTAGCAAGTGGAGGACAGAGGAGCCTCTTAAAGAATAAGTTACAGGTCTGTGAGAGTCAGAAATCTTGCTTGTTTTGTAGGTGACCAAACACTTATTTTCCACCATAATTTGCAAATAAATTCTTTCCAAATCAGACAATGTGATTTTCGGGATTTGTTTTCTCATTTTGTCTCTCATAGTTGAGGTCTACCTATGATGTCAATTACAGGCCGCTCTCATCTTTTCAAGTGGGAGAACTTGCACAATTGGTGGTTGACTAAATATCTTTAGATTACATTTATTGTGCTTACTGTGCAGTAGTCAAAGTTGCTATACATGTATATAGTAGCTTTTCATGGACATGTAGTGCATTAGAGCATATTGTAAAAACCTAAAGTATGCTAAAGATTCCTGAGGGATTCACTTAAAAGTCAATACCTGTGTGTATGTGCATGCATGTGTAGGGTGTGTGATACATCAACTATTAATGGTCCATAAGTATATTTGTTTCTTGACATCTTATATTTAATGCTGTGTGTACATACTGTACCTATGTGGTGCACACCTACAGCCAACCTATCTAGCTACCTGGAGCCTGCCTAACTAACCATGTACTTGGGACCCACCTGCAGCCTACCTACCTAGGACCTATTTCTCTAGCTATCTAGCACCTACCTACCTGTGGCCTACCTAAATAACTGGCGCTACCTACCTATCTAGGGCTTATATACATTGGACCTGTCTATCTACTTACCTGGGGGATACCTACCTAACTGGGGCCTAACTACTCCCTACTTATGGCTAATGTATCTACCTACCTGTCGCCTACCTACCTAAATGGGACCTATCTACCTACCTACCTGTAGCCTACCTACCTACCTGGACCTAACTATTGCCTACCTATCTAGGGTCACTCTACCACCTACCTATGTCCTAACTACTTGGGGCCTGTCTATTGCCTACCTACCTAGGGCCTAACTGCTGCCTACCTACCTTGGGCCTAGCTACCTACCTGTAGCCTACCAACCTACCCAAGGCTTACCAACCTACCTGGAGCCTATCAACCTATCTAACAGGAGTCTACCCAGCTATCTGGGGTCTGCCTGCCTTTCTTGGGCCCTGCCTACCTACCTGACTGAAGCCCCTACCTACCTATCTGTTAATATCAATCTGAGGGGTAGAGACTATAGCCGTAGTACAATCTCCAAGAAGGTTAGTTCTTTGTTCTTCCCACCCCCTTAGAAGATTGTGCCTCTAAACTATGGCCTGTACCCGCTTTCCCACCCCTGGGAAGTTTTTTACAGAAGTGGGAGACAGTGAGGGATGTATTGGAAAAGTGAGGATTCTAAAATGTTTGTGTCCAAATCTGCAAGTACGAGTGGTGGCTGGAAGAAGTTGTCATGGCGTTCTGGACCGGTTGCAGAAGAAAAGGGAACGACTTCCCAGAGAAAAGTCACCTATGAGTCACGAGATGTAACTGCACTGTAATCACTTATATGTCTGCAGAGCCTGTGTTCACTGGTATCTACCAATATATAGTCACTACATGGAGGTAATATACAGTCTGCAGAGCCTGTGTACACTGGTACCTACCACTATATAGACATTAAATGGCAGTAATATACAGTCTATAGAGCCAGTGTACACTGGTATTCACCACTATAAGGTCACTGTGTGAACTTTCGTGGTACCGGAGCGTATGGCAATGGTATTGTCGGGAACACTCAAACAGTCAGGGCTGGCAGCATACAAGCTAAGTCATGTTGAAGAGTAAGGTTATTGCAGGGTCAGGAACATAGTGGAGGGTTGGTAACAGGAAGGCAATCAGAAAAACCGCACAGGACTTGTAGACTCATAAATGGACACTAATAACTGGGTGCAGGATGGTGGGGTAGGTGTCCTGAAATAGCTCATAGTCCAAGGTGGTTGGCTGGGCAGCAAGTGAGTGGCACGCGCTGGCCCTTTAAATCAGAAAGAGCCAACATACGCCTTCTAGAGAACAGTTGTGTGCCTGCGGCTAAACAGAGGAGATCGTAGGGGTAGACGTAAGGCGTTTGACGATAGCTGGGAGCAAGGAGGAGGTGAGTAGCAGACTGGGCAGGGGGATGGGCATGACCATGGACCGGGACCAAGACCATGGCATGTCCCATCTCATAGGACATGCCAGTGGGCCTGGTTCCGGACCGGGGCGCCCAGAACACAGCATGTCCCATTTCATGGGACATGCCAGTGGGCATGACTGCGGACCGAACCAGTGACCTGATCCGATGAATCACATCTTCTTTAACTTCATATGGGTGGTCAGGTGCCTGTACTTACCTTTGAAATTTTGTCACCAGGATGCCAGTTGGCAGAGAAAGTGTAGTGTTCTCGCTAACATTCTGCTGGAACACTTTAGGTCCTGGCATCCACATGAATTACTTTGACATATACCACCCACCATAATCCTTCATTATTCTATATTTTTTTGTCAATGTAACTGTATGAGGGCTTGGTTTTTTGTGAATTGTTTTTTTTAAGGTACCATCTAATGCATCTAATGTAGTGCATTGGAGAACCCAAAAATATTGTTTGTGGGGCAGAAGTGGAAAAACTCCAATTTCTACAATTAATTTTTATTTATTTTTTTTTGGGTGGGTGGGGGGTTGGTGTCAGTGATACCAATATTTTAGCTTTCATTGTACTACTTTTAAAAATAAAAGTGTTTTACAAATTTTGCTTTGCGTCATCTTTTTTTGAGACCAATAACATTTTTAGTTTTCCGTTGTGTAGCGGGTGGTCCCGCTCCTTGGCCTGCGGGCTGCGGGACCCCCCAGGTGCCTGCCAGGGTCGGGTGGTGCCGCTGGCCGCGGGACGGGCTGTGGGACCAGTCGCTCTGGAAACTCACCTGACTGCCTTCCTGGCACGTCCCTGCCCTCTACCGTCCGAGGCACGCGCCCTTTCCCTAGGGCGCGAGTTCTTGTAAATTTAAAGGGCCAGCGCACCGGTAATTAGCTAATTGCCTAGCGCTGCCCCTATTTATGGTTTCACTCCACGACTCTTGTTTGCTGGATCTATGTTGCCTCGAGCCCTAGAGAAAGCATTCTTCAAGTGTCTTCTTGCCTTGCCATGTACCCGACCTCTTGCTACGTTTCTTGACTCCGAACCTCTGCCACTGCCCTTACCTTCCTGCCTGCCCACGACTACCGTTATCATTTAGCGATTCTGTACCACGCTGCACCTCGGCCGCCACCGCAAGCTTGCCATGTCAGGGGTAGCGAACTGGTAGACTCCCGCCGCAGCAAGTCCATCCCGCTTTGCGGCGGGCTCTGGTGAAAACCGGGACCTACTTAAACTCCTCTCTCTGGCGCGGTTGTTGCCACCGCTTGCGGTGGTCCAGAGGGTCCACTAACACGGCCGTTACAGTTAGATCCAGCCATGGATCCCGCCAAGGGGCCCCTGCCAAGTCTTGTGGATCTTACGACCATTGTTGCCTAACAGTCTCAGCAGATCGCGCAACAAGCACAGCAATTGGGTCAGCTGTCCCCCATGATTCGACGACTCCTGGCGTCCCAGCAGCAGCAACCTGCCTCTTTGCCGGTGATTCCAACACCCCCGGCCGTCCCGCTGGCAACCGTGGGCCCGAAGCTTCGCCTTCCTTTACCTTTCAAGTTCGACAGGGACTCGAAGCTTTGCAGAGGATTTATCACGCAGTGCTCCATGCACATGGAACTGATGGCCGACCAGTTCCCCACAGAAAGGTCAAAAGTAGCGTCCGTGGTGAGCCTGCTATCCAGAAAAGCCCTGGCCTGGGCGACACCCCTTTGGGACCCGAATGACCCTGTGACTGCAGACCTACAGGCTTTCCTCACTGAATTCCGCAGCGTTTTCGAGGAGCCTGCGCGAGCATCTTCTGCGGAAACGGCACTATTGAACCTACGTCAGGGGGACTATGTGGTCCAATTCTGCACCCTAGCCTCCGAGCTGTCGTGGAATGACGCCGCTCTCTTTGCCACATTCAAGAAGGGCCTGTCGAGCAGAGTAAAGGACGCACTTGCAGCTAGAGATCTTCCATCTTCATTGAGCGAACTTATCCATCTGGCCACTCGCATTGACGTGCTTTTCACGGAGAGACAGCAGGAGCTCCGCCAGGAGCGTGACTCGGCACAACCTCGCCGTCTACCTTGTCTGGCTCCTGTGTTCCAGAGATCTCCGCTGCCCCCTGCACAGGTTTCCACTGAAGAACTCATGCATGTGGACCGGGCTCACTTGTCGGAGTTAGAGCTGTCCCGCCGTCGGATGGAGAATCTTTGTCTCTACTGTGCCAGTCCGGACCATTTCCGTAGGAGCTGTCTGCAGCATCCTGAGCGTTCGGGAAACGCTCCCACCTAGGTGCCATAGGAGAGGCGTCCCTAGGTGCTCAGTCTCCCTCTCTACGACTGATGTTGCCAGTGGAGGTAACGACGGATGCTTGTCTATCTCTTTGGGTTCCTGCCTTCCTGGACTCCGCCTCTGCCGGGAACTTCATTCATGCCTCCTTGGTGTCTCGTTATCGCTTGCCAGTTATCCGCCTGGAGAAGCCCTTGCTTATCTCTTCTGTCAGTGGGGAGCTTCTTAGTGACTCCATTCAATTCATAACCCAGCCAGTGACCCTCTGTGTGGGGGTCTTACACAAGGAAAAGATTTATTTTCACATCCTGCCTTGCGCTTCTTCGCCGATCCTTTTGGGGCTACCCTGGCTGCAACGTCACTCCTCTACGCTTGATTGGAAGACAGGAGAAGTCCTGCGTTGGGGATTGGAGTGCCAGGACCTCTGTTTGGTGGCACCATGCCCGGTGTCCGTCTCTCCTCCCCAGTCGCCCGTCAAGCCTCTGCCAGGTCTGCCAGCGGAGTACCAGGATTTTGGGGATGTATTCTCGGAAAAACAGGCTGAGAAGCTGCCGCCCCATCGGCCGTATGACTGTCCCATAGACCTCCTCCCTAGAACTAGTCCCCCACGGGGTAGGGTCTCTGTCTGTGCCCGAGACTCAGGCCTTGTCGGCCTACATTCAGGAGAATTTACTGAAAGGCTTCATACGCCAATCCTCCTCTCCAGCTGGTGCTGGGTTCTTCTTCGTCCAGAAAAAAGACGTCTCTCTTCGTCCGTGTATTGATTACAGAGGGCTAAACAAGATCACGGTGAAGAATCGCTACCCTCTACCCCTGATCTCTGAGCTCTTTGATCGTCTCCGAGGAGCCAAGGTGTTTACCAAATTGGACCTACGTGAGGCCTATAACCTCATCAGAATTCAAGAGGGGACAAGTGGAAAACGGCCTTCAATATGTGTGACGGGCATTTCGAGTATCTCGTGATGCCCTTTGGGCTATGCAACGCCCCAGACATATTCCAGGAGTTCGTCAATGACGTCTTCAGGGACTTGCTGTACACCTGCATCATAGTATATCTGGACGATATCCTGTTTTTTCCCCCGACATACAGACTCATCGGATACAAGTATGCCAGGTTCTGAGACGTTTGCGGAACAATTGACTGTATGCCAAGCTGGAGAAGTGTCGGTTCTACCAGTCAAGCCTTCCTTTCCTTGGGTACATAGTCTCCGATCGAGGTCTGCAGATTAACCCAGCTAAACTCTCTGCGATCCAGCAGTGGCCATGACCTGTCGGTCTTCGGGCGATACAATGCTTCCTGGGGTTCCCCAATTACTACCTGCAATTCATTCCCCATTTCTCTACGCTGGTGGCTTCTATCGTGGCTCTCACCCGAAAGAACGCTAATCCGAAATGTTGGCCTTCGGCTGCCGAGGACGCATTCTCCCAACTGACAGCTTTTTCCTCAGCACCTATCTTGGTCCGTCCGGATCCGGAGAGACCCTTCAGCCTAGAGGTGGATACCTTTTCCGTGGGAGCAGGGGCGGTCTTGACCCAGAAGGGCCCTAAAGGCAAAACTGTCACATGCAGGTTTTTTTCTAAGACTTTATCACCGGCAGAACGAAATTATGCCATTGGAGATCAGGAGCTGTTGGCCATAAAATTGGCCCTGGAAGAATGGCGACATCTGTTAGAGGGAGCTCGACACCCATATGACGTTTTCACAGACCATAAGAACCTCCAGTACCTCCAGACAGCCCAGCGTTTAAATCCTTGCCAGGCCAGGTGGTCTCTCTTTTTCTCACATTTTGATTTCAAGATCCACATCCGACCGGCCGAGAAAAATGTCAAGGAGGACGCCCTCTCCCATGCTTCTGACATTACTGGAGAAGAACCAGTGTCTCAGCACATCATTGCCACTGAACGGCTGGCTCATGTGGTTCCTGTGTACCTCCGTAGCATTCTTCCGGGCAAAACCTACGTACGTTCCGCACTCAGGAGGAAGATTCTGGGTTGGGGACATAGTTTTCTTTTGTTCGGCCACCCCGGGATACGGAAGTCCTATGCCCTTATCTAGCGACACTACTGGTGGTCAACTCTGCTCCAGGATGTCAAGTACTTCATTCTCTCCTGCACCACATGTGCCCGGAACAAGGTCCCACACCATAGGTCTCTTAGTCCCTCTGCCTGTTCCGGAGTCTCCATGGACACACATAGGCATGGACTTCATCACGGACCTTCCTTCTTCCTCTGGAAACTCAATCATCTGGGTGATCACTGACCGATTCTTGAAGATGTCCCACTTTGTGCCGCTTCCTGGTCTCCCTTCTGCTCCCCAATTGGCGGGTCACTTCTTCCATCACATTTTTCACCTGCATGGGTTACCCTCCCCGATCAAGGCGTCCAATTTGATTCCAAGTTTTGGCGTGCCCTATGTTCTTGCAGCAAATCAAGTTAGACTTCTCATCCGCGTATCATCCCCAGACAAATGGACAGGTGGAGAGGGTAAATCAGATCTTGGGGGAATATCTACGGCACTTTGTGTCCGGACGCCAGGACAACTGGTCCGAGCTGCTTCCATGGGCCAAGTTTAAGGTCGCTCTTTATTGGAGCAGTTGCCCTATTTTTGCTAGGTAGGGACCTATTGTAGATTTGTAGGATTGTAATAGGGACAGTGATATTTCTCCTATTCCATATACCTACCGTTTTATGTGCACTTTTGATTATATGTTTTGGGTCATTGTTTGCTCTATAGAGATTTTTTAATCTTATTGAAATAAATGTTATATTTAAGATACACTTTCTCCTAATTGTTGTTGAGCTGTTGTTAAGTGTAGGAGTTTACAGACTGACATTTCCTTGTCAGCATTTTCGTGCTCCAAGTTCTCATATAACCATCGGGACTCCGACTCGACTGGCGTTTCCCCATTCTTTGTGGTCTATGGTCGTCATCCACGCCCTCCTCTCCACTTGGCTTCGGCCTCCGAGGTTCCCGCCATGGACAACCAGGTTCGGGATATCGGGGTCGTTTGGCGGGAGACCCGACATGCCTTACTCAAGGCTTCAGCCCGCATGAAGACCCAAGCTGACAAAAGGAGATCTTCTCCAACATTCCTCCCAGGGGATAAAGTGTGTCTCTCTTCCAAATATATACGCCTCAAGATCCCCAGCTGTAAGTTGGGTCGGCGGTTTCTGGGACCCTTCAGAGTCCTTCGGCAACTGAACCCAGTGTCCTACAAGCTCTACTTACCTCCATCTCTCCGGATTCCTAACGCCTTTCACGTCTTCCTCCTAAAGCCCCTAGTCTTGAACCAGTTCTCTCAGAGGAGTGCTGCTCCAGCTCCGGGAGTAGAGGCCCCTGATGTTTTTGAGGTGAAGGACATCTTGGCCATGAAGACCATCAGGGGTAAGCGGTTCTTTCTTGTAGATTGGAAAGGCTTCGGCCCGAGGAGAGGCCCTGGGAACCGGAGTCCAATATCCTGAACCAAGATCTGATTCGTAAGTTTCTTCAGCCTAAGAAGAGGGGGAGACCTAAGGGGGGGTGTACTGTAGCGGGTGGACCCGCTTCTCGGCCCGCGGGCCGCAGGTGCACCCATGGCCGCTCCCCCGGGTGTCTGACGGAGTCGGGTGGCACCGCTGGCCGCGGGACGGGCTGTGGGACCAGTCGCTCTGGAAACTCACCTGACCGCGTTCCTGGCACATCCGCACCCTCTGCCGGCCAAGGTGCGCGCGCCCGCTCCCTCGGACGCGTGCGAGTTCTTGTAAATTTAAAGGGCCAGTGCACCGGCAATTGGCTTATTGCCGGGCGCTTCCCCTATTTATGGTTTCGCTCCACGACTCTTCCTTGCTGGATCATGTTGCCTCGAGCCCTAGAGAAAGCGTTCTTCAAGTGTCTCCTTGCCTTGCCGTGTACCCGACCTCTTGCTACGTCTCTTGACTCCAAACCTCTGCCGCCTGCCCTGACTAGAGATGGGCGAATCGATTCTAACGAAGTGGAATTCGTTTAGAATTTCAGGAAAACTTCGATTCTGAACGAAGTCGAAGTTTGGGATGATTCGCGGGAACGAAGCGTGCTTTTGATTGATAAAATGGCTGCAATCACATGGCGTTACATGGTGCAAATAACTCTGGGAGGAAGAGGGGCATACCCTGCATGACATGTGCAAAGATGAAGCCAATAAAGGGGACCGGCGGGATTCTGTGATCGTCACCGCACTATATAAGTCCGGGCGCAACGCTGGGAGCTCATACCCCTCTCACTGTACTGAGTAGGGAATGTGCTGCCGCAGCTGCTTATGATGGCTGATACTAAAGAATTCATTTTTATACAGCGATTTTTGGGGGGTGTCACAACTTGTCTCAGAGACTGCTTCTCTTATGTTCTCATTCTGATTTTGTGGGGTATTGGAACTGAAGTCCAGTGTCGCCCAATGCAGCTGCATAAAATTTAAATGCTATTTCTCAGTTCTTCAGCACATTGAATATCCAGGGTTATCTAAGCCTGTTCCTGTTGTCTTCATTTAAAGAAACAGCGTTTTTACAATCCAAAACCACTTAAATTTTGGTTGCTCATTCTTTGTGCAATATGATCCGGGGGTTAAATTTTAAGCGTTGTTTGCTGTTGTGGTCACTAAAAGAAATGTTCTTTTTCACGCGAAAAAGAAATTTTGCCTGTAGCATAATTCACAACCAAAGGTTAATTACAAGTTTTTCTGTTGTTTTGTAGCGTAAAATACACGCCATTTTAACACGCTACAAAGCTGGCAATTTTTGGTTGCTCATTTCTTTTGCGCAATTTAGATCCAGGGGAAAATTAAACATTGTTCTGCTGTTGTAGTCACTAAAAGAAACGTTCTTTTTCACCGCCAAAAAAGAAATTTTGCCTGTAGCATAAAATTTACAACCAAGGTTTAACTACAAGTTTTTCTGTTGTTCTGTACCGTAAAATACACGCCATTTTAACACGCTACAAAGTGGTAATTTTTGGTTTTCGCATTTCTTTGCACAATTTTAGGGTCCAGGGTTAATTTAAACGTTGTTCTGCTGTTGTGGTCACTAAAAGAAACGTTTTTTTTCACCGCCAAAGAAGACATTTTGCCTGTAGCATAATTCATAACCGAAGGTTAATTAAGCCTTTTTTTTGCTTTTATATTCAGTAAAATATACAGTGTTTTAAACGGCACATAAAGGGAAAATTTTTCCTGGCCATTGTGGAGCGCAATTTATATCCAAGGGATACCCAAGCTTGTTACTGGGTTCATATGGAGTCAAATACAGGGTGTGTATTTATCATATACAGATATCTTCATCAAACAGTGTCTGTACATTTTAGAACAAACAGTATGTCAGACAGAGAGGTGGCAGGATCTTCACCTGCGAGTGGCAGAGGCACAAACATTCCTGGAGCAGGTCGCAGCACAGCGAGGGGACGTCACAGCAGAGGTCACTCGGTGAGGCCACAACTGCCGCTGTCATCTACCGGCCGTGTGTTGACCAGCAACCCAAGGGTTCTTGATTGGTTGACTAGGTCATCCACTTCCTCCCAGATGACATCTGACAACCCCAGCCAAGAGTCGGTGGGATCGTCAGACACAATCCCTTAGTTTGGCATGGCCCGGGAGCGGGTCAGCGGCCCTCACCTGACCTCAACCCGCCTCTCTCACATCCGGTTCCCTCAGCCAGAGATCTACTATGTGGTCTGGGCTCAGCGCCACTATATAGCGAGGATGAACAATTTGAGGAGGGCAGTCAGCAGCTACTTGGTAGCGAAGAAATGGGGCCAATATCCCCTGCTTCTGGCAGTAGGCGGCAAAGTATAGATGTGGAGAGTGGCATGGGAGGTCATGTTGTGAGGGGTCAGCCTCTGCATACCAAGACCGGTGATGAGGACATCAGTGACGATGAAACAGAAATCGATGATGATGTAGCCGACCGCACTTGGCAGCCGGGTGAAGCAAGGGCTTCATCATCGTGAGGAGAAGAGGGTGTCAGGCAGTGGCGCAGCCAGCAAGTGGGTTGTGTGGCCATGAGTCAGCAGGGGAGAAGCAGTGTGAGGTCGGAAGCCAAGCGGCCACGGGGTAGAAAACCCGCTTCGCAGGTCCAAGAAAGTAGCGGCACAGGGGCTCAGCGAGGCAGCGGCGGCAGATACTAGGCGGTGTGGCAGTTCTTTGCTAAGACACCGGAGGAGCCAAATATGGGTATATGTAGAATCTGTGGGCAGAAAGTGAAGCGTTGCAGGGAACTAACTTTGGCACCATGTCCCTGTGTCAACGCATGCAGCGTCACCATCTGGTGGCCTGGCAGAAACGTGGCTCACATGTGGTGGTCCATCAACAACAGCAGCAGCAACGATGCCATTGCAGCCAGTCAAGGCTCCACCACATCTGCAGAAGGGAGTTGTTTCTCTTTGCCATCATCTCTTGGTCCAGATGCACTCTGCCACCCCAGTTAGAAGGTCCGCTGGACTACTGGGCAGCCAAACTGGATGTGTGGCCGCAACTTGCCTAGTTTGCAGTGGAGAAGCTGTCCTGCCCGGCCAGTAGTGTGGCATCAGAGCGGGTGTTCAGTGCGGCGGGGCCCAAAGTTTCCCCAGGAGAACCCCCTTGTTCA
>JAODAL010062630.1:0-19654 GCA_025379985.1 Phyllomedusa bahiana | reverse complement strand
TTTTAAATTGGGTTGAGTGAAGGGCTTGGAAACCCTTTAAAGTGAATTTTTGATTGGATCCAACATAAAGATGCCAAGCTCTGAGTGCAAATAGAAAATGCTCTCTATAGGTCCCCATTATCTGCTTTACCCTGGATTCTGGCTTCCAAGATGCCTAAAATCAGACGATCCATGCTTCCTCTAATGGCCCAAACCACCAATTTCTTCTCCAGAACAAACAGGGGTTGGATAAAAAAGCAACAATATACTTACTTTCCAATACTCAAGTTGTTTCCTTCCTGAAACCCCTGCCCCCTTTTTCATCAGTCACAAAGCTTATTTCATTGTTAATAAACTTTATTATGTATGACATTCTAAAATTAGTTTATTTGTTTTCTGGGCATAATATGTTAGATCTGACAGAGCTCCAAAAGGGATTGATTGTTGGTGGCGCCTTGTAGGGGTGTCTGTCACCTAAGTAACTGATGGGTATTACAGTTTCCTTGATTACATCTTTTTATGCAAAGATCGGCAAAATATATTCAGACAAAGGTAGCTGTGGTCGAAAGTAAAAGCTTGATGTGGAAGACAGAACAGAACTTCATCGGATTATAGTCAAATAATCACAAAACTACGGCGCCTCAAATTCTAACTAGTGCCCTTAAAGGGGTGCTCCCACCATAAGCTGTGATTGCATCTTGATAGGATATGCCATCAAAGTGTGATAGGCATGCGTCCTACCTCGGGAACCTGAACCTATCTCAGATAGTGGGCTCCCAAAGTTAAGGAGCAGAATGGAGAGCCAGTTGTGTTTGTGCACGGCTCTCTATTTTCGTCTATGGGAGTTCCGAGTGCAGCTGTTCTGGAGTAATTTGAGGGGCCATTGTTTTGTAAATTGTAATTAAGTTTCTGCTTTCAAATAAGAACCACCAAGCATTCTGCAACTTTAAATATCTTCACTGTAACCACCAAGCCTGAAATGCCTCTTACAAGTAAAGTTATCCAGAATTCAGCAAAGCAGCAGACGGCAAGTGTGCATTTCTTGCTGTACCATCTCCTCTAGGGAGGCAGTCACCACTGCACCCCTCACCTCACCAGTACAACAAGCCTGAGGGTGTTACCACATGTATACATGTTTAACCACCCTTCATGTTCCTTCGCTTGTGTAGTCTGCCATGAATGGATCCACTTCAGAGGCCATTGGACACCTGCTATGTTACAGCTCACATTTGCTAAAAAAATAACCAGGATGTTCCTTGGCTTTATACAAATACAGAATATACAGAAAAAGGGGGAAAAATTACTCAAAGAAAAAAACAGAAACCTGGCCATACTCACTGCTAGAAAAGCTAAGATGAGACTGAACACAGCATAGAGGCAACACAGGCCCCCATGCTATTAAAGAAAAATACCCAGGTGCAGCTGATGGGTGGTAACCCAAACATCTCTCCACTAGGTTAACAGAAAGCTGCACCTTAAATTGACATCTATTCACATAGCATGCAAAAAAAGCAAAAAAGCCACAGTACCATATGTTGGAAGACTATACGATGCAAAAATACCGGTAAGACAGCCGCTCGCACACCTTCCTTTGGCATCAGGGGGGGCGGCGCTGGTATTCTATTGCATCTATTCCCCAGTACTGTTGGGCAAAAAACTATTTTACATGCTGGAAAATTCAAATTTGAGGTATTGGTTTACTTAATGGCCATATATTGTATGCCTGCAAGCTCCTTCACGGTCCTCATTTAGGCAGGTCCCTCCTCCCTTAAAATCACAAAAGATGAGACTGAACACAGCATAGAGGCAACACGGGCCCCCCTTGTATTAACGAAAAATCCCCAGGTGCAGTGATGGGTGGTAACCCAAACATCTCTCCACTAGGTGGAAAAGAAAGCTGCCCCTTTTAAATTGACATCTATTCACATAGCATGAAAAAAAAGCATATTTTGTGATTTTAAGGAGTGTATGGACTGCAAGAAATAAGGAGCCGTGAAGGGGCTTGCAGGCATACAATATAGTGGCCATTATGTTAACCAATACTTCATATTTGATATTTTTCCAGTATGTGAAAATAGTTTTTTTTTGCCCAACAGTACTGGGGATGGATGCAAGTAGGGAAAACCCCGCCAGCCCCCCTCATGCATGGAAGGGGCGAGAGGGTGTCTTACGGGTATTTTTGCATCTGTATAATCTTCAGATGTATGGTTTCTGTGGCTTTTTTGCTTTTTTGTTGCTAAATTTAATAGACGTTTAATTTTAAGGTGCAGCTTTCTGTCCACCTAGTGGAGGATGTTTGGGTTACACCCATCAGCTGCACCTGGGTATTTTTCTTAATAGCATGGGGGCCTGTGTTGCCTCTCTGGTGTCAGTCTCATCTTAGCTTTCTGCAGTGAGTATGGCCTGCTTCTGTTTTTTCTTTTTTTCCCCTTTTTTGGGAAATTTTGTGATTTTAAGGGAGTGTAGGGACCTGCTATAAATTAGGAGCCCCTGAATGGGCTTGCAGGGATAATATTTGTGGCCCTTATGTTAACCAATACCTCATATTTGATATTTTTCCAGTATGTGAAAATAGTTTTTTTGCCCAACAGTACTGGGGACTGGATGCAAGTAGAATACCAGCATCTGCCCCCCTCATGCATGGAAGGTGTGCGAGCGGCTGTCTTACGGGTACTTTTGCATCTCTAAAGTCTTCCAACGTATGGTACTGTGGCTTTTTTGCTTTTTTTGCATGCTATGTGAATAGATGTCAATTTAAGGTGCAGCTTTCTGTCCACCTAGTGGAGAGATGTTTGGGTTACCACCCATCAGCTGCACCTGGGTATTTTTCTTTAATAGCATGGGGGCCTGTGTTGCCTCTATGCTGTGTTCAGTCTCATCTTAGCTTTTCTAGCAGTGAGTATGGCCATGTTTCTGGGGATTTTTTTGTTTTTTTCTTTATACAAATACAGACCTGATTTGTGAATCACAGCTGATGATTTCATATTCCATGTTGGCTGCATCCATGGATAGGTGTGGACTGAATGCTTGTTCAGCACAGCGATGATTTTTGGCCCTCCATGCACGTACATGTTCAGCTCCGCTTGGTCCAGATTTTATCCTCTACTCCATTCCTGCAGCTTCCCAGTGCAGAAGGAAACAAGATCCCCTTATAACATTTCTATATGTAGTATCTGTATAGGAGTGTATGTGATGCATGTGGAGGTCAGGCTTGCATCTCATGACTCAACATGTAAATCTATCAATCATGAAAGATGATAATCTGTTAATCAATACAAGTTGTTATAATGTTCAAGGGGTTTCTCTCAGCCAGCTTTAGAATCACACATGCTGGTCAGACTGTGGGCAGGTCAATAGCAGTGACTGACACATCAGCTCTAGCTATTCCTGTTACACTGATAATCAGTGCAAGAGATTTATAAAGTCTAATACTTACACTACAGAGCTCTAAAAGGTTTTTACTTAGCTAAATGAGAAGCTTTAAAAGTCCTTTACTAGAGAGAAGACTCTGCAGGAGGTGACATATTATGGACAGAATGAATGACCGATGCAAAGAAAGATAGGGGAAAGCAAGGAGAGGTGATGGAGCTCTGAAGGGTGTTTACTTAGCTAAATGAGAAGCTTTTAACCTCCATTACTAGGGATAAGACTCTGCAGGAGTTGACTCACCATGGTCGGAGTGAATGATTGATGCAACGTAGAGCAATGGGAGATAGGTGAGTGTAAGGAGAGGTGAAGGAGAGAGATGGTTGTAACCAAAAACTTCTCTGCTCTAAGAGGAGATAAAATCTTCTTTATCTTCTGATGAAAGAAAAATCATCAAAGCAATGTATTTAGAAAAAGTCTTCAATTATCTGACCCTACATGTTAAAAGCCAATCATTGGAGTGAGAAAATCCCTTTAAAGGGGTTTTGCCACGATGTAATGTTGACGTGGGATCCTCCAAAATGGGTATTTAACCACTTTTGTAAATATATGTGATTACAAAAAGTGAAGCCTGTGAGAGCTTAGTTTCCTGAAAGTTTACATTACACACGATCAGGACATAGACAGAGGCTGATCTGGCCGCGCTTGCATGTTTGCACTTCTTATCTGATGACAGGGAACATGAAGGAGCTTGCAAGGGGCTGGGGAGAAAGTGCAGTGTCTGAGGCTGTGTCTTTTGTATAGAGAATCCACTGGTTGTAATGTAATTATTTGAGTAAACATTGCAGACGCTCCCTTCTTCCTCGCTCTCTGCTCACCACCCTCTCTCTCACACCTGCAACCATTCATGACTCAGCATGCTTTGTTTATCTTCTCTCCTGAGCAGATAAGAGGTAAGGAACTCACTTTGTGGCAAAACCCCTTTAAAGAATTCTCTTTGCTGCTTCTGTGAAATGTATCATGTAGCACCTATGTTCTGTATTGGATTGTGTTTATGTGGATTCTGTGTAGTTTGCTAAGATGGCGGTGGGGAATTACACCCTATGTACCAAAGCAGTTACAGCTCATAAGATGGGACAAGCATAGGGAGCCCTGTGAAATAAGTTTTGATTCAGTCTCCAGCTCCACATAAAATGAGTGGTTCCCGTCACACTGACTGAGTCGGATGCGGCGTCTGCATAAAGCTTTATTGATAAATGAGGCAGAAGTTTCCCTCCAGGATTTTAGCCTCCGCTGAGCTGAGCGGCCATGAAAGCCAATCCGTATCCAAGGTGTGTATACAGCGCATAGGAATACATGTAAAGTAATAGGGAGCAGCAGCCACAGAGGACTCCAATGACTGGAGGAGCAATCAGCGCGGGGGAAAGGTGCAGAGGAGAATTCTAGAAGGAACAAGCAGAGAAGCTTCTAACTTCTTCTTTCAACGGTTGCCGGTCACACTCCGAATCCAAGGCAGGAAGGTTAAGACTCGAGTATTTATATCTGGGGTGTTCGGGTTTCCACAGATAGGTCCAGAAAATGACACCACGCCTTGAACTCGGCCCTTGCACACAAGGGGGCCCCCAGAGTCAAGCTAGAAAGAAGAAACAGAGGTGAGACTTAACTCTTTTACTGCCAAGGATGTTCAGTACATCAAGGCTAGCCACCTAATTCATTACGTTACAATGAGAGTATGCAAAAATGTCATTACACTCATATTCCATTGTATTTCCATACATCTGTATTGCATATATTGTATTTGAAGCTAGCACAAAATCTACGCAGTTAGTAGAAACAATAAATCTATACATAAATAGATGTATACATGAATAGATGGTAATCTACTCCCGAACTGCGTCTCATTACAGCAACATAAGTGTATACACTATATGCTTCAGTTGCTAACAACCTCTTCATGCACAGAGACAATATGCACACATCTGCCAAATAGAAACCGTGCCTTCACGTGCTCAATACCTATCATCATTGCCAAACAAAGAGAAAATGAGGACAAATCTTATATGTTTTATGTCCATTAGATTAGGGACGACTGCCCAAGTAGGATGCTTGGGATCCCTTACTGGAGTTAGTAAATCACTGTATATATAAGGTTTTCCTGTTAGTAGGTGGTGCTCCACCAGACTTGATAATAGAAAAGGAGCTATTCCTTCAGGAGCAGAATGGGATATATTGAGAGGTTAGAAATCAGGTTTTTAATAGTGTGTATAGAGATTAAGTGTTATACATAATAAAAGTTACGTTCTAGTGTTTTATAGATAGAGAACTGATCAAGTTTAAGTTTGCCTATGGCAAAATAGTAAATATAGTGACAAAAAGTCTCTCTGTTCTCTTGTGAGATTCCCATTGTTTTGGAGACTATGTAACCAACAATCGTAGCTCTCAAAGGATACAAGGATCAAAAAACAAGTGTTGCCTCCCATAGTTTGTGCTATGTCCTGGTTCTGTGGGGCAGTGAACAACAAGTCGGCTAATGTCCTATCCCTCTGTACAGCCTTCCAGTGACCCCAGAGCCGGATATATGAACTTCTGTATGTTAATAAATCCCCTTCCAGTTAAAAAGAATATGATTGTCACATATGTAGCAAACGTCTTTACTACATAAGAACACTCGTCAACTTCAAGTCTGCAATCACTTTGGCCAAACAGGATGACCTTACCTCTGTTATATCTGTCTTCACTACCTGTCCTCTTAACACAACCCCATCTTATCTCTAACCTAAGTCCTGTGAGAATCCCAGCCCCAACCTATCTCCTCAACCTCTCACCAGCCACGGGAATGCTTCCTTCCATCTTTCAAAGATGAAACCATCACATGGGGGGATCATATGGGTGTCATGTTCCATCTTTGAAGAAGGAAAGATGCCAGTGGCTAGGAAGAGGTTGAAGAGAGGGGTTAGGGCTGGAATTATCACAGGCCTTAGGTTGGGGATGAGGTGGGCTGGTGTCAGGTCAAGAGAGCACGATGGGTCCACAAAAAGTCATCCCTTGACCCAACGTATTTGACCAAATATCCTCCATCTTGCTGCTCACTGCAGTCTGGTTTCTTACTGAACCCCTTTATCATCCCTACAATAACTAGAGTGACCAATAACTTAATAACTGCAAAACATCATACTTAAAACTCTGTGCTCCTCCTTATAGACCTGTCTTCTGCCTTCTCCATTACTCTGTGCCCCTCCTTCTAGACCTGTCCTCTACCTTGTCCATTACTCTGTGCTCCTCCTTCTAGACTAATCCTCTGCCTTCTCCATTACTCTGTGCTTCTCCTTCTAGACCTGTCCTCTGCTTTTTCCATTACTCTGTGCTCCTCCTTCTAGACCTGTCCTCTGTCTTCTCCATTACTCTGTGCTCCTCCTTCTAGACCTGTCCTCTGTCTTCTCCATTACTCTGTGCTCCTCCTTCTAGACCTGTCCTCTGTCTTCTCCATTACTCTGTGCTCCTCCTTCTAGACCTGTCCTCTGTCTTCTCCATTACTCTGTGTTTCTCCTCTTAGACCTGTCCTCTGCCTTCTCCATTACTCTGTGCTCCTCCTTCTAGACCTGTCCTCTGTCTTCTCCATTACTCTGTGCTCCTCCTTCTAGACCTGTCCTCTGTCTTCTCCATTACTCTGTGCTCCTCCTCCTAGACCTGTCCTCTGTCTTCTCCATTACTCTGTGTTCCTCCTTCTAGACCTGTCCTCTGCCTTCTCCATTACTCTGTGCTCCTCCTTCTAGACCTGTCCTCTGCCTTCTCCATTACTCTGTGCTCCTCCTTCTAGACCTGTCCTCTGTCTTCTCCATTACTCTGTGCTCTTCCTTCTAGACCTGTCCTCTACCTTCTCTATTACTCTGTGCTGCTCCTTCTAGACCTGTCCTCTGTCTTCTCCATTACTCTGTGATCCTCCTCCTAGACCTGTCCTCGGCCTTCTCCATTACTCTCTGAACCTTCTCCTAGACCTGTTCTCTGCCTCATACATCACTGTGTGATCTTGCACTCGGTTCCCATATTGTCTATCATCCATATCTTCCTTCTTCTTCCATTTTCTAAAAATTGATGTGAAAAAAGTTCATCATCTTTCCCCCGATCCCACTCAACCCCTTTTCCAGATACATCATCATGGTTAGTGGCTCCATGCTACTTCAGTCCCATGAGTCCACTCCCTTCTATAATCAGCTCCTCCTGCTCTATAACATGAGGTTGGTGGATCAGACTGCACATTCAGTGTCACAAGTTCCCTTGAGACTCATTGGGATTGTTTTGTAGACAATTGACCATAGATACTTTTGTCTCGAAACGCGCTAGTTATGGCCAGACTTATCTGCTGTCCACTGACCGACCACAGGCTCCATGACCAGTGCCCTGCAGTCTGCTGATGGATATGCAGGTCCCAAAGAGGGACATTACTTGAAATAGGTAAAGTGTATGTAGTAGTTTAGGATTAGCACTCACTCTGCAGGCGCCTTTCCTCTGCTTTTTACGCCCCGCCGTGCACACCATGCTGTCATAGATGTCTGTTTTCCAACGCCAACGACAATCGTCGGTGCCGATCACAGTCACATCTGTCTCCATAAGGGCACTGGGCTCGGTTCCTTCATTGTCCACATAACCCCAGCCGGCCATGGAGCAGGAATTACCAGGAGTCACAGGGAAGTCCATGAGAGGAAGGCTGATAGTATTTACGCCATTGGTTATAACAGCTGCACTGTCCAACTGTGAGGAGCAAAAGAAAGAAAATAAATGAGACTCTGGAAGAAGATAAAACACGAATGGAAATAAAACCAGTCATGGAAGAGAGATCTCACCCTCAGGAGGAGGATATCATTCTGCATTGTTGTAGAATTGAATTCTGGATGTGGGAAAGACTCCCGGATGGTCAGAACCTGCTGATATTTATCTGGGTTCTGGAGGTCATGAGCACCAAGGACCACACGTACTCTATCCGCATATCTGAGGAAACATAACAGATGGATGTGATGTGGCCCCATTCTAGAGCCCATATTATTCCACAAGACCCAGACCTCCTGCAATATCTATAAAGTGAACTTAAATCCTGCAGAACTGGATCTGCGATCATATTACAACCTTCTGTATTACACCACCAGGGCTGTATCTCTAACTAAACACCCCTAGGTAGGTGCCTAGGGCGGCACCCTTTAAAGGGGAGTTTTTTTAACAACTTTTTTTTTCCACCAGCCTTGTGTGCTTCCCTTCTCTCAAAGAATAGGCGGTGGGAAGGGTGGCAATTGTGGCATTTGCTGCTGGAACATTGGTGGACATTAGTGGCAACAGAATTGTGGTCAACCACGCTCTTGTGTCCAGTAATGAAACTGTACTCGTTCACTAGATAGGACAAATGGAGGCCCATTAGGACTAATGTTCCCCTATAGAAGTCAATGGCCCCTTATGGTATCTGTTGGGATAAATTTTTATATTATCCCAACAGATACCATAAACAGGGGACGAAAACGGTATGTGAACTGGGCTTTTAAGATGTTCTAAAAAAAATAAATAATGTAAAGAAAAAAATTACATATAGATCACTCCCTCCTCCCATTTTCAGCCAAAGTAAAACCTATCAATATGGGAAGTTAATAGGAGTTTGGGTTCTTCTCATCCTAAAAATACCAACCCACAGCCACCCTAGAAGCAGACCATCACATTAAATGGTCCACTTCTGTCGGAAATCGGTCTCTTCCCAGCACCCTTGGTGGGTTGGGTGCTGAGGTAAAATTAAATAGGTTGATACTGAAGTGCCCACTCTGGGGCAGAGTTTGCATAAAGCCCACCTATATTGCGACCTGGTTTCCATGAGTCTCTAGGAACAGTCAGGAGGGTTGGCAAGTATTGGTCTCGTTTTGGCCACTGAACACAGCACTGGGGAGATTCATTAAAACTAATACAAAGGAAAAGTGTAGCAATCACCAATAGCAACCAATCAGATTCCAGCAAGAAGCTCATGTAAAATAGAAAGAAGCACTATGATTGGCTGCTTTGGACAACTCCTCCTCTCCATTTAATAACACTCCTTCTTGCATGTAAGTTGTAATTTCTGCCAAATTCCTGGAATTGTACCACACTTCTTAATGTTATGGAGGATAATGTCACACAGAAAATTGTACATGGATCTGCAGAGATTAGTGCTAAAGGAAAGTGTTGTACGTGTATAAAACCAATGAAAGCAGTGAAGCGTAACATATTGGATCCATTCCCTTCTCCACAGACAACATGTGATCAGCACCTGATGACATATATCTTCCTATTCTGCTGCTCAGTATACAGATGGATATACATTGTGCAATGTCTCTTACGTGTGCTCCATACACTCTCCGGTAGTGAGAACCCAGTCGGGATAGATTAGGGCTCCTCCACAGAAATGGTGCCCATTGGATTGTAGAGAAACCATGTACGGTCTGGAATGGGCTCTGACCTTTCGACCTCCAATGATCCTGTCCGCCCCTATGCACACAAAAAAGACACAAAAGAAGGACAGAATGATTTAGAATAAGCTACAGTTGCCACAAAGGGCATCACACAGTATTTAAAGGGGACCTTTGGGCATTCCTGACATGTTTGTTTCAGTAAATACTTATGTTCCCCATAAAGTTCTGTAGCATCTTCTCTCATAACGCTTTGGTTTGATGCTCCTGTTATGTAAGGGGGCTGGAGGCACCGGGGTGCATGTGTGTGGTGTGATAGCAGCGTATGCCTACCAGTGGGTGTGCTGGGATCAGTAGTGCACTGGTGGAGAGGAACCAGAGACACAGCAGCTTTGGGGCACAGCAGCTTTACTGGGGATGTTAACTTCAGAACATTTCAATGTATGTTCACATTCAACAGACGTCATCGCATTTTGAAGAAGACACTATTTATCTTGTCTCATCACATTTGCTGCAGTATTTGCCTTCAGCCAAGCAGGAATTGCCTTCTCGCCCTTTCTTTGGTGATCTTGCAGGCCCTAAGTAGACTAAGGCGTCTGCCCATACAGATAGGCAAAGAGTAGGGGTTCCCATTCTTCCAAGTGGACCTGGCGACTGGCTACATGGGCTTTGCATCTCTCTGTCTCTTATACTACTGCTCTCTTCCTGTCTGTCTCTCTTGTTTCCTTCCTTCTCTTGCTCTATGAATAGTCCTTCACTCTAGGCCTGATATCCCCAGCCTAAGCCTGCCTCTGCTCCACTTCCGGCTAGCATGCAGACGGCCCCCTCTATACTGGACAGCTGGAACTCCAACAATTCCTCAACTTCTGTAAACTATAGGTAAGTGCCAAACATGGCAGACTATCCATACTCCTTCCCAGGCTCCAATGGTAATTGCCAGATTGGCTGCAGGCGGCATGTGCTGCTGGTGCTTTTTGCACTTGCCGCCTGCAGCTAATCAGGACTCCTTTTAGGCAATGTTCACACGGCTTATTGCCAGCGTAATTGCGCGGCCGGATTTCGCTCCGCAATTACGCCAGCAGCCGTGCAGCGGGGGCGGGGGGCCGGAAGCTCGCTGGCCCCATAGATTGTCATTGTCTACGGCGTAAATAATGTGCATGTCACTTTCTCCCCCCTCAGCGTATTCGCCGAGCGGGAAGAAGAGACGGAATCCACAGTTCTCTATGAGAACTGTGGATTACCGTAGTTACTGGGACGGATTGGAGCCGTACTGCAGCACAAATACGGCGCGCAGTACGGCTCCAATCAGTCCCAGAATAAGCCGTGTGAACGAGGCCTTAGATTGCAAAATTGTCCTCATCATCTACAATAATTGTAATCATAAAATATAGATTAAAGGGTTTGTCACACTACAAAGATTCGCTTTCAACATTTAGTGAAAGCTAAATGAAGACTTTTTCCAAATGTATTGCTTTATTAATTTTGCTTTGTTGAGGAGATGAGAGAGAATTTATCTGCTCCTAGTGCACACAGGTTTCTCTGGTTACCTCTCTGCTCTGCCCTTCTCTCTCTGCTCTTTGTCTTATCTGAGATCGTGAGTGACAACACCATAGGTCGGCACACAGGATGCCGGCAGCTTGAGAACAGAGTGTGTTATCTCTAACAAATAAAGGAGATTAAATATTTGTTTTCTTTGAGCTTTGAAGCTCTCTGCTCTATAGATAACATCTCCTGCTTTCATGTCAGTGCAATAAGAAGAGCTGTGGATGCAAAGCTGATATGCTAATCACAGCTATTGAACCACCCACAGTCTGACCAAGAAGAAACAGGAAGCATGAATCTGAAGCTGCTTTTGGTTCTATGAAACAGCATGCTGAGACAACCCCTTTTATACACATATATTAGACCACTAGTAGGTTGATCGCACACCTTACAGTTATTCCTTCTAGAAATTCGTACTGAATCTGTCAGATGGGTGTTACTAATTGGGAGGGTGAAATAAATAACACAGGATCCACCATTCACAATAGGAGATGTCACAGCTCCCCCTGCAAACTGATTTTTTCCCAGGTCACAGAGCATGCTCACAACACTCTCCTATAGAAGTCAATGGGTCTGCTCCTGTTCACAGGCTTCTATGCCCATGAAGCTGCTGTAAAGCATCTCTCTAAGTGCTGTTAAAAGCAGCTGAGACAAGATGGCCGCCCCCATAATCATAAACAGAAAACAGAAATGGAAGACCCTACAGACATAAAATAAAATTAGCAAGCAGAAAAGATTATGTATCAGGGTCTGGTTTCCCTTTAAGAGTGAGACTAGACTAGAATATCTTTTGCCTACCTACCTAACTGGGGCCTAACTGCTGCCTACCTACCTGGAGCCTACCAACCGACCTACCTATCTAACGGGGGTCTACATAGCTACCTGGGGCCTACCCACTTACCAGGTGATATAAATCTGAGGGGTGCAGGCCATAGCTGTAGTACCATCTCCAGGGGGTTAGTCTTCTGTTCCTCCCCACCCCTCTAGGAGACTGTGCCTCTAAGCTATGGCCTGTACCCAATTTCCCACCCAGACATTTGTACAGAGGTGGGGGATAGCGAGGGAGGTGCTGAAAAAGTGAGGATTCTAAGATATTTGTGTCCAAATTTGCAGGAACAATGGGTGGCCGGGAGAAGTCATCATTGTGGTCTGGACAAGACTCAGAACAAAAGGCAAAATGAACGACTCACAAGATGTCACAAGATGTAACTGAATAATAATGACTTATATTTCAGCAGAACCTGTATACACTGGTGTCTACCACTATATGGTCACTGTATGGAGGTAATATACAGTCTGCAGAGCCTGTGTACACTGGTGTCTACCACTATATGGTCACTGTATGGAGGTAATATACAGTCTGCAGAGTCTGTGTACACTGGTGTCTACCACTATATGGTCACTGTATGGGGGTAATATACAGTCTGCAGAGCCTGTGTACACTGGTGTCTACCACTATATGGTCACTGTATGGAGGTAATATACAGTCTGCAGAGACTGTGTACACTGGTATTTACTACTGTATGGTCATTTTATGGACTCATTATACAGTCTGCAGAGTCTGTGTACACTGTTACCTACCACTATATGGTCACTGTATGGAGGTAATATATAGTCTTCAGAGCCTGTGTACACTGGTGTCTACCACTATATGGTCACTGTATGGAGGTAATATACAGTCTGCAGAGCCTGTGTACACTGGTGTCTACCACTATATGGTCACTGTATGGAGGTAATATACAGTCTGCAGAGTCTGTGTACACTAGTGTCTACCACTATATGGTCACTGTATGGAGGTAATATACAGTCTGCAGAGCCTGTGTACACTGGTGTCTACCACTATATGGTCACTGTATGGAGGTAATATACAGTCTGCAGAGCCTGTGTACACTGGTGTCTACCACTATATGGTAACTGTATGGAGGTAATATACAGTCTGCAGAACCTGTGTACACTGGTGTCTACCACTATATGGTCACTGTATGGAGGTAATATACAGTCTGCAGAGCCTGTGTACACTGTGTCTACCACTATATGGTCACTGTATGGAGGTAATATACAGTCTGCAGAGCCTGTGTACACTGGTGTCTACCACTATATGGTCACTGTATGGAGGTAATATACAGTCTGCAGAGCCTGTGTACACTGGTGTCTACCACTATATGGTCACTGTATTGAGGTAATAGTCTGTGTACACTGGTGTCTACCACGATATGGTCATTGGATGGAGGAAATATACAGCCTGCAGTGCCTGTGTACACTGGTGTCTACCACTAAATGGTCATGGTATTCAGGTAATATATGTCTGCAGAGCTGTGTACACTGGTCTCTACCACTATATGGTCATTGTATTGAGGTAATATACAGTCTGCAGAGCCTGTGTACACTGGTACCTACCACTATATGGTCACTGTATGGAGGTAATATACAGTCATCAGAGCCTGTGTACACTGGTGTCTACCACTATATGGTCACTGTATGGAGGTAATATACAGTCTGCAGGGCCTGTGTACACTGGTGTCTACCACTATATGGTCACTGTATGGAGGTAATATACAGTCTGCAGAGTCTGTGTACACTGGTGTCTACCACTATATGGTCACTGTATGGAGGTAATATACAGTCTGCAGAGCCTGTGTACACTGGTGTCTACCACTATATGGTCACTGTATGGAGGTAATATACAGTCTGCAGAGTCTGTGTACACTGGTGTCTACCACTATATGGTAACTGTATGGAGGTAATATACAGTCTGCAGAGCCTGTGTACACTGGTGTCTACCACTATATGGTCACTGTATGGAGGTAATATACAGTCTGCAGAGCCTGTGTACACTGGTGTCTACCACTATATGGTCATTGTATTGAGGTAATATACAGTCTGCAGAGCCTGTGTACACTGGTGTCTACCACTATATGGTCACTGTATGGAGGTAATATATAGTCTTCAGAGCCTATGTACACTGGTGTCTACCAATATATGGTCACTGTATGGAGGTAATATACAGTCTGTAGAGCCTGTGTACACTGATATCTACCACAATGTGGTCACTGTATGGTGGTAAGATACAGTCTGCAGAACTTGTATACATTGGTACCTACCACTATATGGTCAATGTATGGGGGTAATATATGTCTGCAGAGCCTGGTTACACTGGTATCTACTGCTATATGGTGGTATTATTGGTCTTTGTATGCTGATAAAAAACACATACAAAAATGGGACATTACCTACTCAAAAAACACTACAATTTTTGGGCCATATTCACAGCTCAATGGCTGGACTAGACTGAACCCAGTAGCAAGCAACTCTGGCCTGTATGCTACCTGGGAAAAACTAACAGGTGCAGCTAATTGCTGAGCAGCAGCTCACACACCCCACCACTAAGGGAACAATTAGATGATGAAAAACTGCACATTAACTTAGTACCTGTTCACACAAGCATGCAGAAAAGCCACAGTATAATGCATGGGGAGATTGTACAAATGCAAAAATACCAATAAAACAACCACTCACATACCATCCATGCATGAGGGGGTGGGGGTTGCTGGTACTACAATTGCATATAAATAAGGCGATACAAAAGGGTGCCATAAATACAGATACGTGTGGTACACCATGCTGGCTTACAACCTATTAGTAACGCCAGGGCCGGACTGGGAATAAAAATCAGCCCTGGCACCAATCCCCCCAGCAGCCCACATACAATATCCGCTTAAAAAATTTCCCTTGTTTCTACGCACATGCTACTTTCTAAAATATCCTACACTATAAAGGTGCTTTCACACGGAGCGTTTTTGATGCATTTTTGCTGCGATTTTGTGCAGAAAGGCAGAGCAGTTAATGCTGTACATTTCTGCACAAAAAAACGCATAAAAAATGCACCAAAAGAGTCCCCTAAACACAAGCAAGAAAAAAAAAAGTGGTGCAGAGAAACCCCTCATCACAGAGTCAGGTGTGCACTTGCTTTACAATCAGGGACAAGCCCACACTGACACTACATAAGCACCAGCATAACCTACAACCCCCCCAATCACATCCCCAGTAGTCAGGTCACCATCACATGAATACAGCACTGACTCAACACAGAAGTAAACTTACCCCTGACAGCAGGGACTCACAGGAGACGTCATCTCTGGTGGGAGTTGTTCTCTTCTCCTTTTCTTCTTCTGGCCCAAACCTCCATGACGTCTTCCCTGATGAGTCGTTCCCTTCCATTTCTTTCTCTGTCCGGTACAGAATGCAATGTCTTCTTCTAGCGGTCACTACTCATCCCTGTAGAATTTACAACAAATACATCTTAGACTCCTCTCTCTTCCAGCACTTTCCTATCAATTCCCCAAACAGCGTATGTTAGACCCTAAAAATTAGAAATTAAAAAATGTCAGATAAGTGGCAGGTAAATAGGTAGACCCCCATTAGGTAGGTAAACAGAGCCTTCCTCCATTAATTTGGTAGGTAGACAGGGCCTACCCCTGTAACTAGCCAGGTAGCAAGGGCTGCCCCCAGTAGCTAGCCAGGTAGCTGGGGCTGCCCTCAGTAACTAGCCAGGTAGCTGGGGCTGCCCCCAGTAATTAGCCAGGTAGGACCAGTAATTAGCCAGGTAGGGCCAGTAAGTAGGCAGGCAGGGCCACTTATTGGGTAGGCAGGGGCATTATATAACCAGGCAGGGCCACTTAGAGGAAGGCAGGGGCAGTATATAGCCAGGAAGGGCCACTTAGAGGCAGGCAGGGGCAGTATATAGCCAGGCAGGGCCACTTAGAGGTAGGCAGGGGCAGTATATAGCCAGGCAGGGCCACTTAGAGGTAGTCAGGGGCAGTATATAGCCAGGCAGGGCCACTTAGAGGTAGTCAGGGGCAGTATATAGCCAGGCAGGGCCACTTAGAGGTAGGCAGGGGCAGTATATAGCCAGGCAGGGCCACTTAGAGGCAGGCAGGGGCAGTATATAGATAGGCAGGGGCAGTATATAGATAGGCAGGGGCAGTATATCACCAGGCAAGGGCAGTATATAGCCGGGCAGGGCCACTTAGAGGCAGGCAGGGGCAGTATATAGGCTAGGCAGTATACAGGCTAGGCAGAGGCAGTATACAGGCTAGGCAGTATATAGGCTAGGCAGAGGCAGTATACAGGCTAGGCAGAGGCAGTATACAGGCTAGGCAGAGGCTAGGCAGATGCAGTATATAGGCTAGGCAGTATACAGGCTAGGTAGAGGCAGTATACAGGCTAGGCAGAGGCAGTATATAGGCTAGGCAGTATATAGGCTAGGCAGAGGCAGTATACAGGCTAGGCAGAGGCAGTATACAGGCTAGGCTGAGGCAGTATACAGGCTAGGCAGAGGCAGTATACAGGCTAGGCAGGGGCAGTATATAGGGGAGGCAGAGGCAGTATACAGGCTAGGCAGGGGCAGTATATAGGGAAGGCAGAGGCAGTATACAGGCTAGGCAGAGGCAGTATACAGGCTAGGCAGAGGAAGTATATAGGGGAGGCAGAGGCAGTATACAGGCTAGGCAGGGGCAGTATATAGGGGAGGCAGAGGCAGTATACAGGCTAGGCAGGGGCAGTATACAGGCTAGGCAGAGGCAGTATACAGGCTAGGCAGGGGCAGTATATAGGCTAGGCAGGGGCAGTATACAGGCTAGGCAGAGGCAGTATACAGGCTAGGCAGGGGCAGTATATAGGGTAGGCAGAGGCAGTATACAGGCTAGGCAGAGGCAGTATACAGGCTAGGCAGGGGCAGTATATAGGGTAGGCAGGGGCAGTATACAGGCTAGGCAGAGGCAGTATACAGGCTAGGTAAGGGCAGTATATAGGGGAGGCAGAGGCAGTATACAGGCTAGGCAGAGGCAGTATATAGGGGAGGCAGAGGCAGTATACAGGCTAGGCAGGGGCAGTATATAGGGTAGGCAGGGGCAGTATACAGGCTAGGCAGAGGCAGTATACAGGCTAGGCAGAGGCAGTATATAGGCTAGGCAGAGGCAGTATACAGGCTAGGCAGGGGCAGTATATAGGGGAGGCAGGGGCAGTATACAGGCTAGGCAGAGGCAGTATACAGGCTAGGCAGAGGCAGTATATAGGCTAGGCAGAGGCAGTATACAGGCTAGGCAGGGGCAGTATATAGGGGAGGCAGAGGCAGTATACAGGCTAGGCAGAGGCAGTATACAGGCTAGGCAGGGGCAGTATACAGGCTAGGCAGAGGCAGTATACAGGCTAGGCAGGGGCAGTATATAGGGGAGGCAGAGGCAGTATACAGGCTAGGCAGAGGCAGTATACAGGCTAGGCAGGGGCAGTATATAGGGTAGGCAGGGGCAGTATACAGGCTAGGCAGGGGCAGTATATAGGGTAGGCAGGGGCAGTATATAGGGTAGGCAGAGGCAGTATACAGGCTAGGCAGGGGCAGTATATAGGGGAGGCAGAGGCAGTATACAGGCTAGGCAGAGGCAGTATACAGGCTAGGCAGGGGCAGTATATAGGGTAGGCAGGGGCAGTATACAGGCTAGGCAGGGGCAGTATACAGGCTAGGCAGGGGCAGTATATAGGGTAGGCAGAGGCAGTATACAGGCTAGGCAGGGGCAGTATATAGGCTAGGCAGAGGCAGTATACAGGCTAGGCAGGGGCAGTATATAGGGTAGGCAGGGGCAGTATACAGGCTAGGCAGGGGCAGTATATAGGGTAGGCAGGGGCAGTATATAGGGTAGGCAGGGGCAGTATACAGGCTAGGCAAGGACAGTATACAGGCTAGGCAGGGGCAGTAAGTAGTTTAAAAAACAATAAAACTCTTACTCACCTGGTTTCCATCCTCTTCTCCACGTCCGTCCGGAGCGGCCGCTTTCACCCGAGTGGGGGCCGCGGAGCAGGCGCGCGATGACGGCATCACATCGCGCGCCTGCCCGCGGCCTCCTGGGAGCTGACAGACGGGATCAATAGATCCCAGATGTTCAGCCTCGGCTGCTGCCCGCACCGCGCGGTGCGGGCGGCGGCCGTGGTGGCTGCATGGCTGGGTCAGTGAGACTGCCGTGCAGCGAGGGGGCCTTCCGGCCCCCTGGCACAGGGGTCCGTTCGCATATGCGACCATTGCGGCCCTGTGCATGCGCCGGCACTCGGGGCCCGCCAGGGGGAAACACCCCCCGGCAGGCGCTCCGAGCCGGCCCTGCGGCCCGGACCCCAGCGGCCCACCGGGCAAATGCCCGGTTTGCCCTATGGCCAGTCCGGGCCTGAGTAACGCCCATACTATTAGATTAAGCTGGGCAGCCGGCCAAACTGAATAGTAGAGGTGTCATAGTCTGTAAGCCAGCATGGTGTAACACATATCTGTATTCATGGCACCCTTTTGTTTCACCTTATCTACAGTATATGCAATTGTTATACCAGCAACCGCCCCCCTCATGCATTGAGGGTATGTGAGTAGTTGTTTTATTGGTATTTTTGCAAAAAATTGGGCTCCTATCTGATAAGGTATTCGGGATTCCTATTACCATATTTGGTGGGGTCTATTGACAGAACCCCCAGTGATCAGACTCATATCAACTATACTGCACATAGGGATCTAACCTGGGACAATATATTTAAAGTCAAAAGAACCCTATGACATCTAATTCTATAGTGAATAACACCTAATTTCATCTCATGTTTCTTATAGGGGGTTGTTTCCTCCCAGTGGATACAATCTGTCCTGGTCGTGTTACAGTCCAGGTATCAAAGCGGTGTCTTGTACTGAGCCCTGCACCTCTGTGCCCATCACACGACCAGGACACATTTATCCTCTGGAAGGGACAAGGACAGTTTCTACTGAACATCGACAAGTAGAGATCACAGAAACCACAAGAAATAGATACAGAAAGTATTGGGGAATGTTACATTGTTTCATTATACAATTTTATTTTCTTCAACCAGAATCTCCCTTTAGAGGTTCATTCCTATCTAATCCCACCTATAGGATGTATCGTCACTGTATGTGTCCAACGCCTGGAACCCAGAGACAGAAAGAAGAAACATCAAGTAACATAAAACCAATACAAAGTTACTGGATATTGTATATACAAGATAAGGATACAATGTTACAAACATTACCTGGAAATAAAACATCAGAGCAGCAAAACCCTCACCTGAGATGTGCAGCGCGCACAAGGCGGTCAGCAGGAGGAGAGGGGTCATGGCTTGTGATACCAGAGCCTGAAGGATGTGACTGGTGAGGATGAGCCTGACACTGAAGACTGGGGTATATATATATATATATATATATATTAGGGTATTTCATCAGACTCCATGTTGTGTACGTTAAGTTTTTTGTATTCTTAGGAATTTGAGTAAAAGATTTATAGAGAAAGGAAATAATAGCTGAAAGGTTCCTCCCA
>JAODAL010062629.1:0-19654 GCA_025379985.1 Phyllomedusa bahiana | reverse complement strand
AAAAAAAATGATGAAATGTTTAAAGGGGAATTGTTTGTGAATGATGATTTGAATTTATATATATGAATTGTTGAATAAATTTTAATGTAAAAGAAAAAAATAAATTGAAAATATTTTTGAAATGAATAATGAATTTTTGAAATTTTTAAATTTAAATAAAAATTGATTTTTATATAAATGATGAATGTTAATGTTTATGGAAAATGTTTTATATTTTTAATTATTGATTTTTAAATAAAAATAAAAATTTAATATGATAAAAATAAATTTAAAATTTAATAAAATTATAAATAAATTTTGATATGTATTATTTTAAATTTTTTAAATTAATAAATTTTGAATTATTTGTATTAATTTAAAATTTTTAAATATGTATAATTAAAAAATAAATGAAAAATGATATAATATTAAAATTAATAAATTAATGTGTTTATTTAAAATTAAAAATTTTTAATAATTTTATGATAAATTTAAAAAAGGGTAATGATAATTTTTTTAAAATGTTTTTAATGAATTTAAAATTTTTATGATGAAAATTTTTATGATGAATTTTTAAATGTTTTGAAATAATTGAAATATAATAAAATTATGAAAATTGAAATTATTATGAATTTTTGAATGAATAAAAAATTTTTATTAATTTTTAATAAAATTTTGGTGATAATTGTGATTAAATGATGAATTTTTATATTTAATAAATAATATTAAAAAATTTTGAAAAATTTATTAATATAATTAATAAAAAATTTTTTAATATAATTAAATTGAAATTTTTTGAATATGTTTGAATTTAAAATTATAAAATGAAATTTTTAAAATTGAAAAAAATGAATTTTTAAAAATTTTTATAATAAAATTGATAATTTTAAAAAAAAAATAATTATGTTTAAAAATAATAAAATGATATTATAATAATGAAATATGTTTTTGAAATGATGATGATTAAAATTTTTAAAATGGATTAAATAAAAAAAATTTGAAATTTTGATAAATTTTAAAATGATGAAAATTTTTTAATTTTTGAAATTTTTGAATAATTTTAAAATTTTTTTTTTGATATTATAAATATTTAATTTTGAAAATAAATATAAATATGATGTGTAATGTAATGGGAAAAAAAAATTTTAAATAAAAATGGAATAATTTTTGATTTTAATAAATAAAAAAAAAAATTTAGTAATAAAATTTTAGTTGTTTTAATGAATATAAAAAAATTAAAATTGAAAATTTTTTTTAAAAATTTTTTAAAGGGAAATTTAAAAAAATTTATATAATTGATGTATTGGAAATGTTTATTTTATAAAAAATTTTTAATATAAAAAAAAAGTATAAAAAAATAAAATAAATTTGATGATATGAAAAAAAATGTTGTTTTTTTTGATGTTTTTTAAAAAAATTTAATGATTTAAAATGATATGATTTTATAATTTTATATATGAAAATGATGTTTTTGAAAATTTAATTTATGAATTGAAAAAATATTATGATGTAATTTTATTTTGGATTTATTTTAAAAATTTGTTTAAAAAAATTGATTTTTTAATAATTTAATTTTAAATTAATTTTTTTTGAATAATGATAATTAATATTAAAATTTTGTTTAAATAATTTAAATTTTGAAATATGAATATATTTTGTTAAAAAATTTGATGTAATAAATATGATAAAATTATGTTGATTTGGGGGATTGTAATAATTTAATAAATATGAAATGAATTGAAAATAAAATATGTAATTAATAAAATATTATTTTTGATTTGATATTGTAAAATTTGAATTGTTAATTTATATTATGTGATTTAAATATGATTTTTTTAAATTTATGATTAAAATATATATGAAAAAATATTATTTTTTGATGATTTGGGAATAAATTTAAAATGATTATTATATTGAAATATATTGAATGTTTTTAAATGTTTTAATTATAAATAAATTTTTAATGAATATTAAAAAAATGAAAAATTGAAAAATTTTGATATGAATTTTGATAAATGTTATATTTTTTTTAAAAATATGTTGTTTTTGTGAAAAAATTTGTGATTTAAAATATTTAATGAAAATAAATTAATGATTAAAAATTTTTATTGATTAGATATAATTTTTGGATTTTTTTGAAAATAATGAAAATATTTTATATTAAGAATAATATAAATTTTTAATTGTGATTATATAATATATATTTTTTTATATAAATTTAAAATAAAATTTTAATTATTGAGATATGTAAAAAAATGTTTTGAAAAAATAAATGATTTTGTATAATATTTTTTAAAATTTTTAATTTTTTTTTTATAATTTTGAAATAAAATTTATATTTTTGAAATAATGTTTTAATAATAATGATATTGTGATTTTTTGATATTTATTTAGATGAATTTATTTGATTTTAAAAAAAATGATTGTAAAATGAATTATAATGAGATAATTAAATGATGTATGATTTTTAATATATAAATTAATTTTGATAAAATTTTTTGATTTATTTTATAATTTTTTTAAATGAAAAAATTTGATATTGAATGAAAAATTTTTTGAAAATAAATGAAATATATAATGTGTTTGTTTAAAATTGATTTTAAATTTTTTATAATGTTTTTAGAAAAATTTTTAAAAATTTTTTTTATAAATTTATGTTTTTGATATAAATTGAAAAATGTGATTAATGAAAAATTGTTTTTATGAAAAATTTAATAATAATTTTTTGGAAAATTTTTTTAATGAAAATAAATTTTAAATGATTAAATTTTTGAAAAAATTAATTTATGAATAAAATTTATAAATTTAAAATGAAAAATTTTTAAAATTTTTATTAAAAATGAATTAAAATTTTTAAAAATAAAATTTTTTGTAAAATAATTTATTGTTTTTAAATTTTTGAAAAAAAATGATGTTTTTTGAGATGTTTTAAAAAATGATAAAATTTTTTTTAAATGAAATAAATAAATTTTATGATAATAAATATGATTTTTTAAAAAAATTAAATTTTTTATAAATTAATTTTTTTAAAATGATATTGTTTTTTAATGTTGAATTTTATAAAATTTATGAAATGAAATGAAAATGAATGATGTGTGATAAATTTTTATAATTTTTATAAATTTTGGAAATGTTATGATTATTATAAAATATGAAATGATTTAAATTTTTTATATTATTTTTTAATTTAAAAATATGATTGTATTGAAATTTTTGATTGAATAAATAAAAAAATTGATAAAATATTTGATTGAAATAATTTTTTAAATTGAAAATTTTTTGAAATAATTTTTTTAGGGAAATTTTTTATTTTTTAAATGATTTTGAATTTTTGATTAAATGAAAAATTTGATTTTAATTAATTATAAAATTTTGATGAAATTGAAAAATGATAATATAAAGAAAATTTTGAAAATATAAATTAAAATAAATTTTTTTAAAATAATTTGTTTTATTGAAAATTTGATATGAGATAATATGAAAAAATTTGATTTTAAATTTATATGTTATTATGTATTGAAATTTATAAAAAAAAAATTATGATTAATGGAAATTGATTTTGTTTGAATAAAAAATTTTTTTAAAAATGATTGATTTTTTTTAAATGATTAATGAAATAAAAATTTAATAAAATTTAATTGTATTTAAATGAGAGAATTTTTTATTATTTTTTTTTAAAATTTGAAATAATGTGTTGAATTGATTTTAAAAAATTTTATTTTTTTTGGATAATATATGATGAAGTAATGATAATTTTTTAAATATATTTAAAAATGATGTTTAAATTTTGATGAATTTTTAATGATGATAAATGAATAAATTTATTTTTTAAAATTAAATAATAAATGAAATTTTAAATATTATATATGATTGATTGAATTTTTGAATTTTTATTTTAAATTTTGAAAAAAAAATTTGTTGAAAATAAATTGATAAATGAATTAATTATAAATGATATTTTTTTTTTTAATTGATAAAAGATTATGTTAAATTTTTTTAATGGAAAATAATTTTTGTTTTTAAAATTTGAATGTTTTTAATTTTATTGTTTTTTAATATGAATTTATTTTTATAAAAATGATTATGAAAAATATTAATAAATGTTTTTTTGATTTTGATATAAATTTTGATAATGAATGAGTTTAAATTTTAAATTGTTAATTATTTTGAAAATTAAATAATAATTTAATGAAATTAATGAATGATTATAATGATTTTAATATAAATTTTGAATTTAAAATTGTGATAATAAAAAATTTTTTGTTTAAATGATTTAATAAATATTGAATAATAAAATTTTTTTTAATTGATAAATGATAATGTTTTTTAATAATTAATTAAATTTATATATTTTAATATTGATGATGTGAAATATGATTATGAATAAATGATGATATTTGATGAATTATAAATGATTTATGTTGAATATATTGGATAATTATTGAAAATTTAATATTGTATTTGATGAATAATATTATAAAGGGAATTATGATGAAATTTAAATTTTTGATTTTGTTTTTGATTAATATTGTTTGATTGAATGTTAATATGATATGTTTTGATATGATAAGAATATTTAATTTAATTTATTTATTTTGAAAATGATATTTGAATGAATGTAATGATGAATTAAATTTTTTATGATAAATTGATGAGGGATTGTGGATATGTGATAATTGATTGAATGATTATTTTTGATTTAAATTGAATGTTTATATTAATGAATAATTGATGAATGTAAATATTTTGTTGAGGGAAATAATGTATATAAATTTATGTTTGTTTATTTATGATTGATATGAGTTAATGATATTTGAATATATATGATAAATGATGAAAGGATTTATTATATTGATATTGATAATTGATATTTGTTTATATGATATATTATAAATATGATGATTTAATGATTTGATTGAATTTGAATAAATATTATTAATGATGATTAAATATGAAATGATGAAATAATGAATATTTTAATATATGATGATTATGATTTAAATGAATTTTGAGGGATTAATTATAAATGAATGATAATTGAAATTATTGATATATGAATTTTTATGTTGATTGATATATATTGATATTATGATATATGTTTTATTGATATAATATGAAAATAAATTTTGAATGATGATAATTAATTTGAAAATGAAATTAATTGATGTTTAAATTTTGAAAATGATTGTTTTGATTAATTTGATGATAAATTAATATTATAAAATATATTTTTTTTTATGATTATTTGATGAATATATGTTTTGATTTTTGAAAATATAATTGATGTGATAAATGATTTTGATTTGATAATAAATTTATTATATGATGTTTGATAAATTAAAATAATTGATTGATTATGAATGAATTTTGTAATGTTGAATTTTTTGATGAAAAATTAATATGTTGTTTGATTTGATTTGAAATTTGATTGAAATATAAAATTGATATTGTGATTTAATGATATTAGATTTGATTATTAATTTTTGAAATGAAGAATAAATTTTTGGAATAATTTTGAATTAAGGGAAATATTATTTTATTTGAATGATTTTTTTTATATATATATGATTATGATTTGTATTTAAATAATGATAATTGATAATGATTTTTGATTGAGAAATATTATGATGAATTGTTTTGATAAATTGATTGGATTTTTTGATATGAATATATGTTATTGTTTGATGTAATATTATTGAATTTATTTGAATTTAAAATGATATAATTGATAATGATGATATATATTGAATAAAATTGAATTGATTTGATTTTAAGGGATTGATATTGATTTGAAATTGAAATAGATGTGTTGATGAATAATTATGAATTAATGATAATATTTTTATTTTGGATAAATTTTGTGATGATTATTATGATAAATTTTAATATAATTTGATATATTTTTAGATTTAGATAGAATGATTTATTTAATATAATTGAAATGAAAATTTAAAATGATATTTTTATATTTTTGTTTTTTTGATATATTGAATTAATTATGAATGATAGAAATGGAATATTGAATTTGAATGATATTGATTTTGATATGTGAATAAATTTAAAATGATTATATTTTGTAGAATTAAAATAAATATATTGGATGATTTTTTTTGAAGGGAAATGAATATTGTAAAATGATATTGATTGTATGTTTTGAAATTAATTTATTTGTTTGAAATGATTAATGATTTTGTTTATGATTAAATTTTTATGATTATTTGATTATTTATTTTTATATGATTATATATGAATATGTTTTGATGATAATAAATGATGAATTGATAATTTTAAATTATAATGATATGAATAAATTTTGGGATATATGAAATATGAATTATATATTGTATTTGATTAATATTTTATTGATATAATATTAAATTTTTGTTTAATTTGATAATTGAAATGATTATTTTATATTTATGATGAATGAATTTTGATATGAAATATTTGAATTAAATTGAAAATTTTTTTTGGAATAGATTGATATGAATAATTTATAATTTTTTGGATTTTTGATAAATTGAATGATGAATTGATTTATATTAATTTTAAATTTTGATTGTAATAATGATAAATGAATATGTATTGTTTTATGAATTGATAATAATATGATTGATGATTGTAATTGAAAAAATGTATATGATTGATAATGAATTTAATAATGAATGATTGAAAATGATTTGAAATGATGTTTTAATTTTGATGAAATATAATTTTATGATTTTAAAATTGATTATTTATTTTTGTAATTTTAAATATTGATTTGTGATTGAATATATTGGAAATTATTGATTTGAAATAATGATGAATAATATATTGAAATGAATTGTAAATGATTGAAATAATGATATTTGAATTTGATGTGTTTTGATGATATAATTTATGATTTTTTGAAATAATGAATGATTGAATGAATATGATATTATTTAAATGAATTTTTTGATTTTTTTGAATAATGAAAATGATATATGTTTTTTTATGAAAATTTTTAATTTTTTGATTGAAATTTATATGATAAATGAAATTTTGGAATAATGAAATTTTTTTTTATAATATTAATTTTGAAATTTAAAATAAAAAAATTTTTATGAATAAATTTATTTTTTTGGGGGGAATTTTTAAAATTTTTATGAATGAAATGATGATATAAAATTTAAATTTTTTTTGATATTAAATTTTTTTTAAAAATAATTGAATTTTGATGTTTAATGTTTTGAAAATGATGAATTGAATAATTTTTTGAATGATAATTAAATAAAAATTTTTTTTAAAATGAAATATTTTTTTTAAATTTTTTGAAAATTAATATGATTGTTTTTTATTGATAAAATAAATTAAAATTTTTTTTTTATTGTTAATTTTAAATTTTGATTGATAATAATTTTATTAATGATTTTTGATAAAATTTTAAATGTTTGATTTGATATAATGAAATTGATAGTAAAATTTTTTTATGAATTTTTATTTGTAATTTTTTTTGGATTATGATTTTTTGATTTTTTTTTTATGTTTGTGAAATGATGTTTATTTTTTGGGGAAGAAATGATGAATTTTGATGAATTTTATATTTTTTTTGGGGATTTTTTGTTTATTTGATATTATGAAATTTTAAAAAAATTTTTTATATGAATATTAAAGGGGAATAATTTATATAAATTTTAATTTTTTAATAATTGAATTTTTTGTTAAAATTTATGATTTAAAATTTGATTTTAAATAAAAATTTTTATTTTATAAATTTTATTTTTATAATATAATAAATTTAATTTTTTTGGGATTAAATGTTTAAAATTTTTGAATTTTTTTTTATTTTTTTTAATGATGTAAAATGTTTATGATGTAAAATTTTGTTTTAATTTTGTTAAATTTTTTTAAAATTTTTATGTTTATGTTGAAATATAAATAATGATTTTGTTTTTTATTAAATTTGAAATTTTTTAAAAATTAATTATAATTAAAAAAATATTGTATTTTTATGTTTTATATATGTTTTAAAAATTTTTTATTTTATATTAAAATTTTATGATTTTGTTTTTTATTGGGGTAATTTTTGATATATTTTTGGGAAATTTTTAATTATGATTTAAATAAAATAATTTTTATGATATTTTGATATATTTTTATATGAATGAAATTTTTGAAAAATATTATGATTTTTAAAGATAAATATTTATATGATTTTTTAAATGATTTTATTTAATTTTTTTATGATATGAAAAAAAATTTTTATGTAAAATATTAATTTTTATTAAATATGTATATTGTTTTAAATTTGTTTTATGTTTTTTTTTTTGATGTTTTTTTTTTATTTTTTTGGAAATAATATTTTAATTTTAAAGGGGAATTTTTGATTTGAAATTATGAATTTTTGAATATAATTTTTAATGATGAATATTTAATATTTTTGATTTATGTGATATGAATTTTTAATAATGATATTTTAAAAAGGGTTTTTAATGTGAGAATTTTTAAAAAGATTTAGATAAATTTTTTTTTAATGATGAAATATGTTTTTATATTTTTAATTAATTTTGATATTTTTGATATTTTTAAATTAGATAAATTTTTAATGTTTTTATAAAATTTTAATTTTTGGGAATGTTTTATTATATGTTTTATGAAATTTGAAAATTTTTAAATGATTTAAATTTAAATTTTTTTAAATGAAATTTTGAAATATAAATTTTTTTTAAAAAATTAATTTTTAAATTGTTGTTTAAATGATTTTGATGGATTTAAAATTAAAATTTTATTTTAAAATTGAAATTTATATAATTTGATTTATTTTTTTAAAAATTTGATGATGTTAGGAAAATTATGAATTTTTTTTTAATGTTTTATAAATATTTAAATTTTTAAATATTGATGTTGGGATTTTTGATTTATTATTTTTGATATGAAAAATTAAAATGATATTTTTATTTTTGTTTTTTTATAAATTTGATTTTTAATTTTATAATTAATTTTTTTTGAAAATATGATATTGAATTTATTTTTTGATTGTTTAAAATTTATAATTTAATTAAAATTTTTAATTTTTGTTTTTTTTATTTTGTTTGGAAGTTTGGAAATTTTGATTTTTTTTTTAATGAAAGGTTTTTTTTGAATTTTTGAAAAATTTTAAAATGGGGGATTTAAATTGATAATATTTGATGAATTAATTGATTATATATGAAATTTTTTTATGAATAATTTTTGAATTTATTTGAAATTATGATTTTTTTATTTGTTTTTTTAAATATTTGAAATAATAATGATTGAAATGAATGTTTTTTTGTTTTTAAAATTTTGATAAATTATGAAATAATATTATGAATGAATTTTTTTTTGAATTTTTTTTTGAATATAATTGTGATGAATTGTGAAATTTTATTTTTTGAATTTTTTTGTTTGAGGGGAATTGTATTTGAAAATGTTTTTATGGAAAAATTTTTTTGTTTGAAATTTTTTAAAAAAAAATTTTATAAATTTTATAAATAAAGGGTGATTTTTGAATATGAAAATTTAAAATTATTATTTTTTTTGATTTGTTTTGAAATTTAATATAAATAATGTGAATAAAAAATTTTATGGATATTTATTATTATAATGAATTTAAAATTTTTTATGAAATGAATAAAAATTTTTGATTTATTATTAATAAATAATTTGATAAATTTTTGATGATATATATTTTATTTTGGATGATGTTTTGATTTTTTGAATTGAAAATTAGGGAAAAAATTTTTAATTTTTATTTTTTATAATAATATAAAATTTTTATAATTAAATATGAATTTATAATTGAAATGGAAATATTGAATTTTTTATAAATAATTTTTTTGAAATTTTAAAATTTTTTAATATTGAATTTTATATAATTATGAAATTTGATTGTTTTTTATGAAATAATTTTAAATTAAAATAATGATAAATGAAAATTTTAAAAAAAATTTTGAATTTTAAATGAATTTTTAAATGAAAATTTTAAATTATAAAGAATTTGATTAATTTATATTAAAATAATTGAAATTTTTTTATAAAATGATTTTAATTTTAAAATTGATTTTTGTTTAATAAAATAATTGAAATTATGATAAATTTTATGAAAATTTAAAAATTATGTGAAAATTTTTAATGGAAATTTTGTTTTTAATTGAATAAAATATTTATGTGAAATAAATAAATTTTTATATATAAAATTGAAATTTATATTGAATAATATGATTTTTATTTATTTAATATTGAAATATTTTTTATATTTTAAATTTTAGAATGAATTTATATTTTAATAAAGTAAATTTTTTGAAAATTGTTTTTAAAATGATGATTATTTTTTTTAAAAATTTTAATAATGAGAATTTTTTAATTTTTTGAATTGATGAATTATTTTAATTAAAAGGTTTTAAATGAATTTTATATGAAATATATTTTAATGTTGATATTAAATGTTTAATGTTTGAAATGAAATATTTAATTAAGAAGTAGAGAAGAGGATATATGAAAAATTGTTTTATAAAATTTTTATTGATTTTTTTAATTTTTAAATTTTTAAAAAATGAAATTTTTTTAAAATTTGAAATTTTTAAAATTTTTTTTTAAATTTTTTTGATTTTTAATATTTTTTTTTTTATGTTTTTGTTTATATTGTAATTTGTATTATTATAAAATATTTTTTAAAAATGAAAAAATTGTTTAATAAATTTTTAATAATGTTTATGTAATGGTTTTGTTTGTTTATATTAATTTTAAAAAAAAATTTTGTGAAAAAATTTTTAAATGAGGAATAATTTTTTGATAAAATTATTAATTTTAATAAAATTTATTTTGAATATTTGAAATTATTTTGATAATGATATGAATGAAATATATGAATTTTTTAAGTATTAATTTATAATGAAAATTTATAAAAATTTTATTAAAAATTTGAAAAAAAAATTTGTTAAAATTTTTATATAATTTGTTAAAATTTTATGAAAAATGGATGTGGTTAAATTTTTTGATTTGAAATATTAATGAATTTAAAATTTTAATAATGAAATTTTTGAAATAAATTTTTTGATAAAATTTTTGTAATAAAAAATGTTGTTTTTAAGAAAAAAAAAATTTTTTATTATTGATTAAATATTTTTTTTTTTATGATTTATTATAATGATAATATTGATTTTTATTTGATAATATGTGAATTTTTATTTGTTTGATAAAGGAAAAATTTTAAAATAAAATAATTAAAAATTTTTGAAATTATATTGTTTGTAAAAATTATATTATTGATTTTTATTTTTATTTTTTATAATTTTTTTTAAATATTTTTTATTTTATTTTTGATAAAAAAAATTAAAAGGGGAATTTATAAATGATTGAATTTATATGATTGTTTTTTGAATTTATTAATGATTTATTGAAAATTTGATTAATGATTAATTGATGATAAAATGTTTTTTAAATGTGAATTGAATTTGAATAAAATAAAAATTTTTAAAAAAAATTTTAAATTTATAATGATTTTTTTTTATGAAAATAAAATTAAAAGAAATAAATATTAATTGAAATTTAATTTTATATGATTTTGAAAATGATAAAATTTAATTTTTTTATTGGAAAAATTTGTTGAATATTAAAATAATTTTGTTTAAATGTTTAATTATTATGATTGAATTTATATAATTTATTGAATTTTTGATGAAGATATGTAATTAATGATTGATTATTGAATAAAATGTGATGATATTTTTAATGAATTAAGAATATGATTATGGAAAAATGTATTATTTTATTAATTAATATTTTTATTTATGATATTTGATTTTTGATTTAAATTAATTGAATGAATAGTTTGATAAAATATGAGATGGATATGATTGAAATATATTTAAATAATGATATGATAATAATTGAAGATTTGATATGATTGAAATTTTTTTTGTATGATAATATTTATAAATTTGATGAATAATAATTGTTTGATAATATGTTTTATTGTTTGATGATTATTGTTGATATATGAATATTTTAAATTTATTTTATTATGAATATTTATATGTTTTGATTGAAATGAAATTTTATTGAGATATTAAATATTTATTATAAAATGTTTTGATGATGAATTTATATATGTGAATGATGAATTAATGTTTAATATAAAATTGATGTTATATATATTAATTTGATATTAAATGATTGATTGAATATATGAATATATTATGTTATATTTATAATAAATTAATTTTTGATAAATATTTATATTATATTTTTTGATTTTGATGTATATATTAAAAATTTATGGATTTGTGATTGATTTATGTTTGATATTTATATGGATATATAAATTATTTTATGATTATGATATGATGAAATGATGTTTGATTTTATAATATTTGTTTTGATATAATGATGTTTTGATTTTATTTGATGAATTATTTTATAATTGTTAAAATATGATTTGTTATGATTAAAATGATAAATTGATTATTATTTGATTATATTAATTATGATATTTTATGGTTTGTGAATATATTATTTATGGATTGATTATGATGAAATATAAATGATTATTATAATTTTGATTTGAATTTTTATGATAATGAAATTTTTTAAATTTAATGATTATTTATGATGATGAAAAATTATTGAATGATGAAATATAAATTTAAATTATTATTTTAAAAAATTTTTTATATTGAATGTTGAAATTATTTTTGATTTTAGATATTTTTATTATATTAAAATTTTTTTATGATTTTTGTATTTTTTAAAAAAATTAATAAATTTTTTAATTTAATGATGATTTAAATTTTAATTTTGTTTTTATTGAAAAAATATAAAAAATTTATATAATTTATTTAATTTTTTATGATATTAAAAAATTTTAAAGGGGTTTTTATTTTTTGAAATATTAAATTTGATTGATAATTTTAAAAAGATATATATTATTTTTAAAATTATTATAATATTTTTTAATTTAATATTTAAATATATTTGATGATATAAAGATTATTTAATTTATGATTTATAATTTTTTAATTTATATATTATTATTTATTATTTTTAATAAATTTGATTTTGTTTATTAATGAATTTTTTTTGATAATAAAAAATTTTTTTTTAATTATATTTATGATTTGAAATGATTTGAATTTTTTTTATTTTTTAAATTTAAATGATAAATGATTTTTATTTTTTTAAAATGTTTTTTTTTGATAAATTTTGGATAATTTTTATATTGGATTTTGATTTTAGAAAAAAAAGTTTATATTGGAAATTTTTTTATGTTTTTAAAAAATTTTAATAAAATTATGAAAATTATAAATTTTTGTTTATAATTTTTATAATGAAAATGATAAATTATTTTGATTGTTATATAATATGATTTTAAAATAAAAAATGATATTTTTTTAAAGGGGATATAATTTTATAAATTATGATATTTAAAATATAAATTAAATTTAATATTTTATTTGATGATTTTTTATTTATGTTTGATATGAATTATATGTTTTTAAAAATTTTTGATTGAAATTAAATTTTTAATGTTTTTAATGAAATTTTTTTATTTTTTTAAGTTTAAAAATTTTTTTGAATTTTTTGAAAAAATTTTTTTAATTTATATTTTTATATATTTAAATGATTTTAATTATGAAATAATTTTTTGATTTTATTATAATAAATTAATTTGATGATTTAATTTAATTAAATTTTTTTTGAATGTATTTTAAATTTGATGTTTTTTTGGAATTATTTTTTGGATTGATTATTTTAAAATAAAATATATTTTGATTTATTAAATTTATTAAATGTTTTTTTTGAATTAAGGGGAAATATGATTGAAAATTAAAATTATTTTATAAAAATTGATATGAATGATTAATTATTGAAAATTTTATGATTAAATTTGGAGAATAAAGTGATTTTTTTTGAAATATGATGATGAATTTATGGATTTTATTTGATATTTTTGATTAAAATTTGATAGATTTTTTATTTTTTAGTAAAATTTTGATGATGAATTATGAATGATTGAATATAATTTTAAAAATTTAATTTTTTGTTTATATATTATTATTTTTATATAAAAAAAAAAAATTTTTAATAATTTAAATTTTTTTTTAATTTTGATATATTTGATTATATTTTAAAATTTATGTGAAATTTTTGATTTTTTGGGAAAAAAATTTTAATATGATGATTTGATAAAATTTTTTAATGAAATATGGATGATTTTATTTTTAAATTTTTTATTTTTTTTTTTTTTTTTAAAAAAAATTTTTTAATGAAATGTTTTTTTATGAAAATTTTTGGTTTTAAGTTAATTTTATTGAAAATTTTTTTTTTATGAATGTTTATTTATTTTTGATTTTGTGAATTTGTTTTTTTAAAATTTTTATAATTATATGATATTTAGGGTTGATTTTTATGATTAAAATGAAAATATAATTTAAAATGTTTTTTAAAAATGTTTAATTAAATAATTTGAATTAAAATTTGAATATTGAATTGTTGAAAAAAAAAATTAATGAGAATATTGTATTAAATTTAAATTTGAAAAATTTTTATTTTAATTTATTGAATTTTTTAATAATTTGTTTAAATGAAATTTTAATTTTGATAAATATTGAATAAAATTTTTTATTTTTTAATTTTTTAGAAAAAATGAAAAATTAAAATATATTGATTTTATGAATTAAAAAATAATATTTTTAAATTTTAAAAAAATTTATATTGATGAAAATATTATAATAAGTTTTTTAAAAAATGTTTAAAATGAAAATAAAAAATTGATAATTTTTAAATATTTTTGGAAATTATTTTTAAATATTTTTTTATTATGAAAATAAAATGGTTGATTTTTTGAAAGGATTTTTATGAATATTTAAATGTAATTTTAATTTTTAATGAATATGAATAATTGATTAAATGATGAATTTTTTTTGGTATAAATTAAAATAATTTTAATAAAATTATAATTTTATATGATTAATTTTAATATGAGGGATGAAAATGAATTTTTATGAAGAATTTTAAAAATTTTTTTTAAAAAAGTTAATATTTATTTTTTTTTTTTTTTTTTTTTTATAAAATGTTGAAAATGATTTTGAATAAAATAATTTGATTTTGAAATGATGTTTAAATTTAAATTAGATATGAATATTGATGAAATAATTGAAAAGTTTATTATGATATTTATTTTTAAAAGGGATATGATATTTTGATGATAAATTTTTATAATTGATTAAATAGATTTTTTTGTTTTTTTTTATAAATAATTGAAATTGATTAATTTTTGATTATATAAATTAATTTTAATAAATTTGATTGATTAAATTTTTAATAAATGAAAAATTAATATAAAATATTTTTTAAAATTATGAATAAAAAAAGGGAATTTTTTAAAATATATTAAAAATTTTAAATGATGTTTTGTATGAAAAATATTTTTATTTATATTGATTAAAATTTTGATTTAAATGTTTTGAATGATTATAAAATAATATTTTGAATAAATTTTGATATGAAATTTTTTGAAAATTTTAAATTTAATGATAATAATTATGAAAATTGAAAATAATAAATGTTTATGAAAATTTAATTAAATTTTATGATAAATAAAATATTTAAATTTTAATTTAAAAAATGTATGATGAAGAAAAAAATATTGTAAAAAAATTTTTTATGTTTTTTAATATGATAAATAATTATTTGTTATTTGATTTTTTGAATAAAATTTTTTAAAATATTTTTTTTTGATTTAATGAAATGTTTGAAAAAATGAAAAAAATTAAAAATTTGATTTAAAAATTTAAATTGTTATGTTTTGAAATGAAAAATTTTGATTATGATTAATTTATGAAATTAAAGGATTTATTGATTTTTATTGTTGAATATTGATTATAAAAATGATATTAAAATTTAATTTGAATAAAATTTATAAAATTTTAATAAATTTGATTTTGAAATTGTTAAAATGAAATTAAATTTTTGAAATTAATTAAGTGATTTTAAAATAATGATGAAATTAATGATTTAAAATATAAGAAATAATTATGTTATAATGAATTAAATAATGATTTGATTAAAATAAATTTTTAAATTTTTAATTTTGGGTTAAATTTGAATAAAAATGTTGATATAATATGATTTAATTTAAATGATTTTTAAAATATATTTTTTGTTTTTTATTAATTTTTGATATGAAATTTAAAAATTTTTTGAATTTGGATTGATTTTGGAAATTTGAATTGTTAATTAAATTTATTGATTTTTTTTTAATTGATGAATAAAATTTATGAAATATTTTTAAATTTGAATAGATTTAAATAAATTTGAAAATTTTTTGAAAATAATGAATATAATGATTTTATGATTTATGTTTGTTTTTATATATTTTTTGATTTGATTATGATTTATGATGTTTATAAATTATAAATGTTTATATTTTTTTTTAAAATAATGATAATTGTTTGAATGATTGTAAAAATTTTTTTGAATGATATGTTTAATATTGATTTTAAAAAAATGAAATGAATTTAATTTTATTTTAAAAATTAATTAAAGTAAATTAAAATGTTTTGTGAAAATTTTAAATTTTTTAATTTAAAATTATATTTAAAATATGAATAATTTTTTATGATAATGGTTTTTTTATTTAATGATATGATATTTGAATATATGAAAAAAATATTTTAAAATAAAATAATTTTTGAAAATTAATGATATAAAATTTTAATTTGATATTTTTATTTAATGAAATAATTTTTTTTTTTTTTTTTGTGGGGAATAATAAATTTTGATTAATTATATTTTTTAAAAGAATTTAATTATTATAATATTTTTATTTTTGAAATGAAATAAATTTTGGGATGAAAAATGAATTTTTAAATTTTAATGAATTGTTAATTTTTGGAAATTTTTTTTTTTTTTTTTTTTTTTTTTTTTTTTTTTTTTTTTTTTTTTTTTTTTTTTTTTTTTTTTTTTTTTTTTTTTTTTTTTTTTTTTTTTTTTTTTTTTTTTTTTTTTTTTTTTTTTTTTTTTTTTTTTTTTTTTTTTTTTTTTTTTTTTTTTTTTTTTTTTTTTTTTTTTTTTTTTTTTTTTTTTTTTTTTTTTTTTTTTTTTTTTTTTTTTTTTTTTTTTTTTTTTTTTTTTTTTTTTTTTTTTTTTTTTTTTTTTTTTTTTTTTTTTTTTTTTTTTTTTTTTTTTTTTTTTTTTTTTTTTTTTTTTTTTTTTTTTTTTTTTTTTTTTTTTTTTTTTTTTTTTTTTTTTTTTTTTTTTTTTTTTTTTTTTTTTTTTTTTTTTTTTTTTTTTTTTTTTTTTTTTTTTTTTTTTTTTTTTTTTTTTTTTTTTTTTTTTTTTTTTTTTTTTTTTTTTTTTTTTTTTTTTTTTTTTTTTTTTTTTTTTTTTTTTTTTTTTTTTTTTTTTTTTTTTTTTTTTTTTTTTTTTTTTTTTTTTTTTTTTTTTTTTTTTTTTTTTTTTTTTTTTTTTTTTTTTTTTTTTTTTTTTTTTTTTTTTTTTTTTTTTTTTTTTTTTTTTTTTTTTTTTTTTTTTTTTTTTTTTTTTTTTTTTTTTTTTTTTTTTTTTTTTTTTTTTTTTTTTTTTTTTTTTTTTTTTTTTTTTTTTTTTTTTTTTTTTTTTTTTTTTTTTTTTTTTTTTTTTTTTTTTTTTTTTTTTTTTTTTTTTTTTTTTTTTTTTTTTTTTTTTTTTTTTTTTTTTTTTTTTTTTTTTTTTTTTTTTTTTTTTTTTTTTTTTTTTTTTTTTTTTTTTTTTTTTTTTTTTTTTTTTTTTTTTTTTTTTTTTTTTTTTTTTTTTTTTTTTTTTTTTTTTTTTTTTTTTTTTTTTTTTTTTTTTTTTTTTTTTTTTTTTTTTTTTTTTTTTTTTTTTTTTTTTTTTTTTTTTTTTTTTTTTTTTTTTTTTTTTTTTTTTTTTTTTTTTTTTTTTTTTTTTTTTTTTTTTTTTTTTTTTTTTTTTTTTTTTTTTTTTTTTTTTTTTTTTTTTTTTTTTTTTTTTTTTTTTTTTTTTTTTTTTTTTTTTTTTTTTTTTTTTTTTTTTTTTTTTTTTTTTTTTTTTTTTTTTTTTTTTTTTTTTTTTTTTTTTTTTTTTTTTTTTTTTTTTTTTTTTTTTTTTTTTTTTTTATTTTTTTTTTTTTTTTTTTTTTTTTTTTTTTTTTTTTTTTTTTTTTTTTTTTTTTTTTTTTTTTTTTTTTTTTTTTTTTTTTTTTTTTTTTTTTTTTTTTTTTTTTTTTTTTTTTTTGTTTGTTTTTTTTTTGGAAATGATAAATTTGATTTTTATAATAAAATTTTTAAAATATAAATTTTTTTGAAAATGAAAAATTGATGTGAAATATTAATGTTGAAATATTTATATAAAAAAAATTGAGTATTGAGAAATTGAATTATGTATTTAATATGAATTAATTTTTTTGAATATGAAATTATGATTAAATTGTTTATTTGATTTTTTTTTTTTTAATTTTTTATGAAATTTTAATTATGAAAATTGAATAATTATGATAATATTTTAAAAATTTTTAAAATTTGAATATGATTGAATTTTTTAAAATTTTGATTTATATTTTTTATGAAATGATTGATGAATTTTTGAAAAATTTTATGTATTTTTTTTTAATATTAAATAAAATTTTTTTAAATTTTAATTATTTTTTTTTTAATAATAAATGAAATAAATAATTGATTTTTTTGGGTTTATTTTAATGATTATATGGGATTATTTAAATATTTATGATAGAAATGATGTAAATTTATATTTTTTAAAGATTAATGATTTTTTTGGGAATTTGATATGTAGATAATTTTTATATGATTTTTTTTGATTTATTTTATTGATATGAAATGATATTGTTTTGATATTTTTGATTAATAATATATGATTGTTTTAATTTATAATAATATTTTAATTTTAAGATTTTTTTTAAAAAATTTTTTTAAAAATTTTATTTTGAAATTTATATATAATGATTTTTTTATTAAATTTTATGTTTTATAAATTTTTGAATTTTAAAAATTTTAGATGATATGTTTTATGAATATTTGAAATTTTTATTACTTTTTTTAAATGTTTTTATTAAGGGGAAAATTATAATTTTTAAAAAATATTAAATTTTATTATGTAATTTTTTTTAATAAGTTATTTAAAGATGAATGAATAAAGTTTAATTTTTTTTTTGATAATGAATTTTTAAAATGAAAGAATATTATTTTTTGATGAAAATTTTTTAAAAATTTTTTTTAATTTTATTATTTTTTAAATGTATGTTTAATTTATATATTATTAAAATTTTTTTATTTTAATTTTGGATTTTTAGAATTATAAATTTATTTTTTTGGAATTTTAAATTATAAATTTTTTTAATTTTTTATTTTTTTTAAAAATGTTTTTAAATTTTTAATTTTTTGATTTTAAGATTTTTTTTTATGTTTTTAAATTGTTTTAAATAATAATTTTTTAAATTTTTTTGATATAAATAAATGAATTATATTGATAAAATGAATATTTGATTAATGAAATGAATTTTTTTTGGGTTTTTATTTAAATGTTTTTGATTTGAATAAATGAAAAAATTTTATTTGAGAATTGAAATTTTTTAATTTATATATATTATGATAGTTTTTATTGATTAAAATTATTTTTTAAAATTTTTGATTTGGTTTTGATATTATTTGTGATTGAAAAATGATTTTTTTTTAAA
>JAODAL010062628.1:0-19656 GCA_025379985.1 Phyllomedusa bahiana | reverse complement strand
ACCACCAAGCGTTTACTGCCCAAAGTTCTCAGAGTCATGACAGGGATCAGCCTCCGTTTCAGCCTCCCCCCGTCGCCCAAAATACCACCACCCACCAGAGACCCACCCTACCCCTTCTCCTTCCGCCAGTTTGATGACCTGCAAAGGACAGCCCCCAGTCTAGCAGCCACCTGTCTTCCGGTTTGGGAGCAGAAAAAAACACTTTAACCCAAACCATCCCAAACCCAAAAACCCTAAATGTCAGCTTTGGCCAGGCTTTTGGGCCCTTGGAAAATTTGCCTTTTCCGTTGGTGGACACAGTGGGTTTTCCGCCACTTCATGGCCCTTGCCTGCCCCCAAACCGATGCCCGACAGGCATTTCTTTGCCAAAAACCGCCCCTACCCTGGCCACCACGTGTAAAATCTAAAATTCAACCCTTTGTCGCATCTGTGCCGGAAAAAGTCCATCTGACCAACCCCGACCATGGAAAAGGTAAGCACGGCCCAAAGGCCGCTTATCCTGTAAGCTCACTGGGTGAGCGGGGTGGATGTTGTGGGGTGAGGTGCTCTCGGGGCTGGCCACGTCTTCAAAACCGCGGGGAGGTCAGGGCTCTTTCCCCCCAAAGGTCCTCTGGGATCGGGTTTCCAGAGAAAAAGCCGTTTTGAAATTTAATCTGTTTTGGAGACCGTCCCCCACACAGGTCAGGAGCTGTGGACGGCCTCCTCCGCAACGGCCCCCCAGCGCTGGTGGGTGCCCAAACCTTGTGCCGGCAAGGGGCTCGAAAAGGGGCGAAATCTGCTGGCTGCCCTTAAGATGGGTAGCTGGGACACCCTTGCCGGGCACATGTCATGAACTTTGGGCCAAAATTTCTAAAGAGCCCCCCGGGTCTGGACCCCTCTGAAAAAGGCTGAGTCTAGTCGCATTCCGCCTTTCAAAACCCCCTTGCTTCGCCCCGCCTGGCGCGTTGCAGGGGCTCGGCCTCCCCGTCAACCGTCTCATTGTTGACGTGGCAACACCGGGGAATTCCCCCCCCCAAATCTCCACGTTTGTGGCAGCACGAAATCCCCTTTAACCATCCAAGGCACAGGGCCTACAAGCAGCGGGGCGGACCTCGGGGTTTTGAGCCCACCCGAGAGGGGGAGGCAGTAAAGAGCTCTGCACCACCCTTGCCATTTTTGAAGAAGCCCCCAAAAAAGGTCATGCGGACAATGCCCTTGTCAGCAAAATTGTGGGACTTAGTTCGGAACATCTTTGGGACACTCTGAAACAACAGGTCCCGCCACAACGGGGAGGAACTGACCAATCCCCGGACACGAAGCCTTTCTCCCGAAAAATCCACAAGGCCCGACAGTTTCACAATTTTTCATCGGCTTCAACTGGTTGGGGGTCCAGAGTATGCAAGGGGGCGCATCATCTCCCAGGGTGCATATCTCAGGCAAGTCATTCGTGTTGAAGCTGTGCCGGGAGGCAGCGGGGGAGGGGGGAGGTATTCCAAACAGATTTTACCGACGTCCCTGCCTGGAAAGGGGTTGGCGTGAATTTGAGCGGAGGGGGGAAGGGGAGGAAGATCTTTTTGCTGTGCCCCTCGCCCCCCAAAAAGGCTGGGAAATCGGGTCCATCTCTCACAGAGTGTTGGATGCCCCATTTCCTCCAACAATCCTCGCTTTAAAGGCATCAAAATGAAAAACATTACTGGATGGCCCACCCCCTGGACCCCCGGGTACAAAACAAAACTCGCACTTTCCTTCCACCCACCCAAATAAGAGTGAAATGCAGGAAATGGAGAACTTGCTGATTGATCAACTGAGACATCTGTTGCCTCTGCTTCACGTTCTTAAAAAATGTCACGGTGGAACAACGCCAGCGACGGGGACAGATAGAGTGCCAAAATTTGCCGTAGCGGCAGGGGGCCAGCACGCAGCAGCAGCGGGCAAGGTGCAGAAGCCTAATGGGGACCTCTGGAAAATCTTTATTTCCCACCTCACCAACGCATGCAATGCGGGGCACACATACAAACCCAGAGACCAGTAAGACATGGGGCACAACTATCTGCGCTCAACACCGATTTTTTAGAGTGTTCCGGCCCAAAAAAAATCTGGGTATCCAAATGGAAATGGCCCGGCTGGCTCGCCACGCCATAGAGGTGTTGTCCTGCCAGCAGCCCACGTCATATCTGGGGGGCCCTTCAGCCCAGCCGGAGGAGTCTTACAGACAAACGCATCCGTTTCCCACAATAATTTTGGGATCTTTTTTGACTTTCATCAAGATGAACGGGCATGGATCTCGATGAGTTGTGGCCCCAATTCCCGAGGCACCGATTAGTTGCGGGTTACTTCACATTCCTCCCAAAAACAGAAATGGCCCTCTTGAAAAATTTATTTTTAAAAATATCATTTCTTACTGCAATTTTATTCTCAATTCCCAACAGTTCTTTTGCGGGTTTTGCTGTGAGAACTTTAAAAGAACCAAAGGGGTTTCATGACAAAGCCATATTCCTTTTACTCACTTATTTTTAGAATTGTTCGCATTGTCAATTTTTTTGGGGTCATGTTCCTCACAATTTTTAACAGTGGCTGAGAAGCTATTTTTAATTTTTTGGGGTCATGTTGCTGTGAGATAAAGCTAAAATCAGGGGCCCTTTTGGGGAACAAAAAATGTGGCTTCTAAGGGGCTTTTTCCCTCAAATTTTAACAGTGTCTGAGAAGCCTTTTTTTAAATTTTTTGGGTCATGCTTTTTGAAAGCAACTTTTACAGGTTCTATTCTAAAAAAAAATTTTTTTTTAATAGACATTTGTTCTTCACAATTGTCCAAATTGGGTCAAGGGTCAGCTTTGAATTTTTTTGGGGGCATTTTTTCTGTGACTGGGAGCTATACTACAGGCCTATTTAAAAAAATGTTGTTTCTAACGACTTTTTTCTTCACAAAATTTTCAAGAGTGGCTCAAAGGGGGATGGGTGTTTTCAGAAACATAATAGGGGGGGGACCTGTTAATGGACAATATGCAAAATGACTTGTTTTGCAAGATCTTTAACATAGCTACAAACCCGTAGAGACAACCCATTTAATACAATTAAAAAAAAGAAAAAAAAGACATGGTAGTTCCTCCTATTTTTAAAAATGGTTTTCTAGAATTAAATATAAAAAACTTGCAGTACAAAATGCGTTAAAAAAATTTTTTGGGAAATTTTACAAGGGAGGGAAGGAAAACTTACCAAATGTAGGTTATTAGAGGACATGGAGTATGGAGCACGGACAGAGAACAAAGTACAGAGACATTTCCTCCAAAAGTTGAGGGAAAATGAGGGAAAAAGAATCCAAAAAAAAGGCACCCGGGGGTAAACAGGGGGCTTTTAAACCCCATATTTTCCAAGTGAAGCTCAATTGGGGGGGGGCACTCATAAAAGGAGGGGCAACGCTACCCAGGTTTTACTGTGTACTGAGGAAGGGGTGGAGTCTAAACCCCCCTTCCCTTCCGCACTCTCTTCAGCATGACAGTTTTCGCTGCTGCGTCATCAGGGCATTTTAACCCGCGTGTTAAAAAGAGGGGACCCAGCCTGGGTTTTCACCGCACCCACTGTAACTCCCGGCCCTGGGTCTGCTGGGCACAGGACAGGTATTGGCAATGGCCCATTCAACTAAAATGGTGGTTAAAGATCCTTTTTTCCGGGACTTTTTAATCTGGGGGTCGACAGGGTTTTAAAGGGCATACTGGGCCAGGACAGGGATAGTCAATGTCCAGTTAACTAAAAAGGGGTTGAAAGACTCCTTTTTCTGCACTTTTTAATCTGTGGGGGCAGAGAGGTTTAAAGGGGCATGCTACGGGCCAGACAGGGTTGTCAATGTCCAGTTCAACTAAATGGTGTTAAAAAAACTCCTTTTTTTCCGGGACTTTTTAATCTGGGGGGGGGGGGGGGCAGGTTTAGTGGTCTACGCGGTCCAGGGCAGTTTTTAGTCAATGTCCAGTGAAAATAAAATGGGGTTGAAAGACTCCTTTTCCGGCATTTTTTAATCTGTGGGGCAGACAGGGGTTTTGGGGCATGCGCGGTCCAGGACATGGGTTTTTCAAATTTCCCTTCAACAAAAAGGGGTTGAAAAGACCCTTTTTCCCCCGGGAAATTTTTTAAACTGGGGGGGCAACAGGTTTAATGGCTACTGCGGGGCCAGGACAGTTCAGTCAATGCCATTAAACTAAAATGGTGGGTTTAAAACTCCTTTTTCCGGCACTTTTTAATCTTGGGTCAGACAGGGGTTTAAGGGTCTGTGGGCCCGGACAGGGTTTTGTCAAAGTCCAGTTTAACTAAAATGGTTGTTCAAAGACTACTTTCTCCCCGGGACTTTTTAAACTGTGGGGCATGCAGGTTTTTAGGGTCATGCTGCTTTTTAGGAAGGGGAAAACAATGTCCGGTTCAAGTAAAAGATGGTTCAAATAATACGCCTTTGGCACTTTTTAATTTGGGGTGATCAGGTTTAAGGGGATGCGTGGTACAAGAAGGGATAGTGAAGGGGGGTTGTGACTTTTTTTTGTGGGTTTTATAGCCTAATGTTTGGCCCAAATGTGCAGGGATCCATTTTTACTGTTGTGGCTGTTAAATTTCCCGCTTCTCCAGCCCTGTTTGGGTGTAAGAATGAGGTGTTGTTGCTCTCCCTAACTTTTAAAGGTCATCGGAGATGATCACTATCGACATCGAAAAACCCTTATCGATGGTGGGGCCGCTACGACACGCCCGATGTCGATACCAACGTAATCCTCAACAAAAAATGAAGAACCCTTGTACCTGTTGGTCTGGGTCAGCTCATAAACAACAGGCTTTCAAAAACCCCCCATATCTGATGACACCTAACTTTACATCTCCGGCCCCCGAAAGAACTCTCTACTTTCAAAAATCCCCGATGTCTGTTGTCCAAATCCTCCTTTTTCCCTTCCCGTCTCCCAAAAAATTTAAAGTAGAAAAACGGAACTTCCAGGGCCACAAGGGTATCAGGGTAGGGCCCTTTTAGGGTGCCATTTATCCCCGGGGGAAAGGGAAAAAGGGGCATGGAGTGGCGAATATTTAATTTGGGGGGCAAATTTTGCCTTGTTTAACTAGGGCACCAAAAACCTTTTCCCACCCCGCTGCTTCACCCGGCTCCCCAAAAGTGATCGGGACCGATTATGTTTCCGTCACTGCCGCCCCTCAACAGTGTGCTTACAAAGCCTGACGCTCCAACAAACCCTCATTGCAACTCTCCTCATCACTATTTGCCCACTTCTGCAAGAAGCAGCGGATGTCTTCCCCACCTCTTTGTTTCCCACGGTCCTCAAATAGTTGGTTCTAACTGTATAATGGCGCAGAGGCCACAGCATATAGTAGTTTTCTGGCTGTGGAAAGCGAGGGTCAACACAGAGGTGGGTTGAGGACAGGTGAGAGCCCCTCACCTGCTCCCGGGCCATGCCAACTAGGGGTTGTGTGTGTCAAACCCACCAACTCTTGGCTGGGGTTGTCAGATGTCATCTGGGAGAAAGTGTATGACCTATTGTGTGGTCAACACATGGCCGGTAGATGACACCGGATGCTGTGGCCTCGCAGGGTGACTCCTACTGTGACGTCCCCTTACTGTGCTGCAATCTGTGGCGGCTTCGGTAACATACTACTGTGTTCTTTGATGCTATGGTAGGATCTTAGCTCTCAGCTTGTTTTTTTCCAGCTGTCGCTGCCATGACTATCAGCCTGCATTCCCGCTTCAGTTTTTTGGTCAGTTTTGCCCCCATAAGTGCCCAGGGAATTGAAGGGTGAAGCGATTCGAATAGCGGCGAAAGTCATGTGCGTGTCATACTAAAACACAGAATTGTATGAAGACCAAACCAAACTCCCTCTACATATTTAAGCATGGCACCATGTTCTACAGCACCCTACAGGCTCTGTGCAGCCAGGAAATAGCAGTTTTTTAACATGATTCGTCCCAAAGTATTTCGGTGCGAAACGGATTTTGTCGGAAAATTCGGCGAAGACGGCGAACCGATTTTTTGATAAATTCGCCCATCTCTAATTATAATATATTACATTACCCCTAGAAATGAATGAACATACATATCGTGTGTTTATTGTCTCTGCAGGCATATTATGTATAGAATACATATTGTCAATACCCCGTCCCAAGACAGTGACTGCAATAAAATATACATGCACTTAAGGTCAAAGTTCTTGTCCGAAGACAATGACTGCAATAAATACTATTTATATAAAAAATATCCATCTGCTACACTGCTGAATGCAGGCACAGGGCACAGTGGAGTGAGTTTGGATGAGACATCTCTCCCCTCTCCTCTCCCGACCTGGTACTGTCCACATCATACTGTACATTCCTTTACAGTGCTTCATTGTAGGTGCTGACTGTGAGTTTAGTAGGAGCAATTCTCTGCTACAATGCATGGCTATGGTTTGATAAACAGTTGACATCACAGGAAAGCGGGTTCTCCTTCATTACGACATTAACATTTGTATTTGGTTTCTGGGTGTTCCCTGAGTGGTAAAATAACCCTATTGAGAAGTATCCAATGTCTCAGTAACAGGGTAGCCAACCATATCTGGTAAAGGGTGTTGGTGGAAATTTAGATAACGTTACTATAAGTTTTGTAACAATTGTGATACAAACAGAAATATACTGGGATTGTGAGATCTTTTAGTCTGTCCTGATTTTTAGGTAAGAAAAGTAATCATAATATATCCAAATAGGTGTATCATATCTTTGTTAGACAAAGGTTCTTTCAATTGTTCTGGATTTGAAGAATTATATACAATTTGTCCTTAGCTTTGGCTCAGACAAAGGTTGTAACTAGTGTTGAGCGAACAGTAAAAAGTTTTAGTTTTGGAACAGTAAAAAGTTTTCTATTCGAACTCGAACTTCGAACCCCATTAAAGTCTATGGGAGAAGATGTTCATGTTAAATGTTATACCTATGCAGGTAAGGAGAAGCTGGAATTACCATCCATAACAGTAAACTGGATACCTGGAACAACTTAGTGAAGAAAATTCGGCTCTAAGAGTGACAGAAAAAATTGAGAGGCTAAAATACTTCATTCCTTTCAATGGTTAACTGAAAAGATGAGGACAGCTTGCAAGCAGGGGTGTAGCTATAAGAGGTGCAGCGGTACCAGCTGCTATGGGGCCCTGCATCCTGAGGGGGCCCAAATACCCCTTTGACACATAGGAGATTTGCAGACGGTGTGTTATACAATTACTGAACCTCCAAAACTACAAAAACTGAACTTTTGGGCACTGAGTATGATTTAGCAAATCCAAGCACTCTGTATAATATATATCCAGGTATGTGAGAGTTAGGCATTATGAGAGCCTGCAAATGTCACCAAATAACAGCTTCTGGGTGTGGAAGAGATGCAGCCAGCAATACCAGACTCCCTAACTATTTCCGTCTATGGAGAGGAAAATGCTACCTAATTAAGAGCAGTCCGTACAGTACAGAGAGTGAGCTGGAAATGGCGTTCACAAGGCTATACAGTGAAATATATATAACATGGTCATGTGATTTTTAGCACCCAATGAGAACCATACACCTCAGCAATGATGTTTTTGACACTTCTCTGTGCTTTGCGCTGATTGGAGGCCGACAAAAGTGTAGAAAAGTGATTGGATGGCCGCCACAAGTGCAGAAGGCCGCTGAAAACTAAACTGGCATGTCGAACTAGAACGAGAACTTTACTCTAATGAATAGTAAAATGTTCGGTTCGGTTCTAAAAATTTGAGAAGTTCTACTAGAACTTAACTTTTCTAGAACAGTTCGATCAACACCAGTTGTAACACAAAAGCCTGATTTGTCATTAAGGTGCACGTCAGGTCTTTTTGATGCTATTTGATGCTATTTTTGAATTGCACATCTTGCGAGCTGGTTCCTACAGAAGTTTCTAATACATTAAGACTTATTTATCACCTTGTCAGATCCCCTCAACATTTTTATGAATAACAGAACTCACAATCCAGAACAATCAATGATATCCTATATATCATTGAGATGTACACTATTTTGGGTTAGAAGATACAGCAAGAGAAGGAGCATTGTTAGTACATCCCAATAATACTTAATTGTTATGTTGTTGTTGTGAAAGTGAATACTTGACTGGAATGTTGAAAGAATGTTTCCTGCTTAAAGAGAATTTGTCACATTGAACATGTTACCTGATCTAGAGACAGTACGTTATGGAACAGGAGAAGCTGAACAGACTGATATATAGCTTTGTAGGGAAAGATTTAGCAGAATTTGTAATCCTTTTATTTAAAATACTTCTTATTCTGGGTTAAGGTGGGCAGGTAAGGTAAGTGGTCTTTTCAGTGATTATTGCTGTTGCACACTCATACATGGAAGGCTGTCAGTCACTGATAAGCTCACCTACTAGATTCCTGAAGGCAGAATAAGCGGAAATTTAAATGAACAGATTACAAATTGTGCTGAATTGTAACCTTAATACCATATATCATAGATCAGATAATGTATTCAATGTGACAAGTTCCTTTTAAGGAGAAGTTAGTTAAGCTTACAGAGCTAGCTATGTTGTATTGAGGATCAGTACAAATTGTGATTAGGGCCAATTAAATCTGGCTATGGTATTTCCAATTCTTTTTAGGACTGCTCAATTTTGCTTGCAATGGAATGACCATAGATCATGTGTTATGCGGGCCCTTGGTAAGATTGTTCATTAAGACTGTCAATGTTCAGATGCAATCTCTCCACCATTGGTGCAGTTGTTGCCTCTCTTGGTGTTGAAGAGCATTGTTTTGGAAGATAACTTTTTGGCTATGCAGAGTGTGAGCAGAATGCTATAACTAAACATGTTTCTTACTTTCAGTTGGACAAATTTTATTTTTAAGCTTCTGGAGGACAGAGACATGAAAGGGTTACTTGACTAGAGCAACCATGGAGTCTGGTATCGTATCTGCGTAAGTAGTATTTCAACATTTTGAGAGTATGGTCACTTGGGCAACTCAGTCAAGATCTCTCTGGAAAGATCTAATACAAGAGTTTCAAGTGCCTGGTGGGTCTGACAACAGAGAGGTTTGCTTTTTGTTATTGACAAGGTTTGTATAGATAGGGTTTCATCATTTGGCATGTGACTTTTGTCTTTTAATTCAAAATTAAGGGTTAAAGGGACATGGCCAAGACTTTTATTGGACTAAAAGCTATGTAGGATTTTTATCAGGGCATGTGGTCAAGTATTTCTTGAAACTTATGGCCTTTCACAAGGTGTAGTCTGCATCACGTGTTTATCTTCCTTTGGAAAGGTTTTGTTTCATCATTGTGATTTTTAGAACATTTGGAAGTTTTGAATTCTAACAGTTAACAAGGATAGGGTGGAGAGTCTGTTGGTTTCAAATGTTTGGATATGTGTTCTGGTGTTGGAGTGACATTTGCATGTAGGACAAAAATGTAACTATTAGGAAAAGGAGTTATATTAAGGCTGCAACCTCTTTCAGCATCAGCCATGTGGCCAGTCTGTTACTTCCAGGAATATTTGGAGATGTGTTTCCGCTTCCCATTTCCTTGCTTATGTATTTCAAAGTTTGTAACTATCCAAATATCAGTTCATGTTTCTTTAGATTTTTATAGTATTTGGTCCTGTAGTCTAGGAATACAGTTCTCATATCTTCCATATTAGAACAGCCACTAAGGCTGCAATATGGGATGATTGAGATGATCAAGACGATTGGCTGCTGACACAAACATTGGAAGACACATTCATCCACACTTGTAGAATTTGGTCAGCATGAAGTGATTATCATTTGCAGTAAAAGGATTAGGATTTTCTAGGTTGCAGTTGGGAATTTTTTTTTCACTATTTTTCTCCTTGTATTGTTTGTTATGTCTCATTTAGAAAGTTGGATAGTTATTTGTGTATTTGTAAGGCGTTACAGTGAATATTGGGCGGCTAAATCCACAATAATTGGAAAAAATTTTCTGTTAAAATTAATCTAATAAAACCAGTCCTTGTTTGTGAACTGTTTTGTGGTGACCATTATATGTCACTTTCAGCCATCAGCAATGAAATAATTAACTCACCTTATAAATAGTACAATGGAGGAAGTAGGTAAATAAAATCTGCAATCCAGCAATGTTTCCCAAGGGTGGAAGAGTCTAATCTTTTCAGTGGAAATTACAGTGTGTAGTTTTACATTTCTCTGCATCCCAGAACCTCAAATTTTAATTAAACCAAGTTTATAACTGCATGATTTGTACTGAATATAAGCAATACAAGTGAGTGAGGTTTAACAAAACACTATTCACATGTTACAGAAAGAAAAAAAAATGCCATAGATTTGTTTTAGATTTAAAAGTGAATTTCAACTTTAATATTACACAAGGTGAATTCTAAGGTCAAATTTGAAGCTAAACTTGTAGCAAAGTCTGTTACAACAGAAAATTACGATAGAAAAATTGGGCTTACCTCCGATGTATTCTCCATATCTAAATGTGATATTGTTTTGTGCCAAAGCATTATCTTCTTGTGAGCCATGAGTGAACAAAAGCTAAACTCAAGTACACATGTTTTATAAGGTGCGCAACTGAAAAGGGATTTGTAGGAACTTTCTCTGGGGGAAATATTTTCCTCCGAGACTTAACAACCTGAACTGAGACCTTTTTCTACAGGAACTAATAAAAAGTGAGCTAAATAGTAGTGTATTATTAATAATGTTACATAAAATTTTTCATGTGTAGTACTTAAAAAATACCTAAGTTTCCAAGATCTTGGAAAAAAAAAAAACAGACTAATGTCTTGAGCTTTTTTTCATCAAAGATGAATAATGAAATGGCCAAGTGTGTTGCCCAATATAAAAAATCTGCCATCCTTTCTTGAATTATAAACATTTGATCATGTTATAGCAATATTATGTTCACAGAATTGAAAATAAACACATGAGGTTTCTAAGGTCGACATGTATGAATGGGGCTGCACCAGAAGTCTAGCGTCTTTTTAGCCCAATTCGCTATATTTCTAGCCAGGCGCACTCCAATATCATGCACATTATGGAGCGCCCTCGGCACTTTGTAATGCGCCTGAGTTTGGGAGGCGTGCTGGAGGCGGGGCACACTACAACCATACGAAGCTACATATTTATAGCTTCAGTACGGCAAATCCAGGTGCATTATTGCTGGAACAGGTGGAGCACTTTATAAGTGATTTACCTGAGCCAGAAGTGTCACTTTTGTGCTAGAATGTGCCTGATTTATGACTCGCAGTAGAACAGGTTCATAGATTCAGGCGCATATATAATAGCAGTGGGGGACAGCTAGGTAAGTTTTATTTTTCTTTTCTGGGCTGCCGTAACCCCAATGAAATATATTTTTTTATGGTCGACCCAATGACTGCAGGTGGTCAAGTCTTTTACAGTAGCAGCAAAACAAGCCAAAATCATCCACTCTACACCACTTATATGCTGAGTTTGGTTTGACTAAATATAGTACTGTGCACTATGACAAAGCATCTCCACTTTCTCCATTGTTCCAGAAGTTCTGTGGTTTCTTCAGATATTTATTTTTTTAGAAAGAAGAGACTTTCTCCTAGCAATCCTTCTAAACAGACCATACTGTACTTGTTCAATCTTCTTCTAATTGCACTGTCATATTCAAGCACCTAAATAACCTGATTGTCATTGAGCTAGCTCAGATTCTTGACATTGTAGTCAGAGCCCAGTTGTAGATATATTACAGCTGACTCCAGATCACACAGGGTGATCTTCTTAGGTGAAACTTGCTGTGAAGCCCTTAAAGGGATTTCCCCATCTCACAACTTGATGGTATGTCAATAGGAACATTGACATCAATGTGTAAGAAAAAACGGTGTGGGTTTTGCATCTGGGACCTGTACCATTCTCAGGGAAAGGCCCACCCAAAAGATCTGTTTAGACAAGAGAGTAGGTTGCGCTCGCACACTACTCTCCATTCTCTTATATGGAAGTTTTGAGTAAAGCCAAACACACCTCTCGAAACGCCCTTAGAAAATAATGGAGAGAACAGTGCAAGCAAAACCAACTCTCCATTCTGAATGGATACTTTCAGGGGCCTGTTCCCAAGATAGGTGCAGGTTCCAGAGGTGAGACCTGCAGCTGTCACAAATTGTTCTACCAATATGCCATCAATGTGTGAGATGGGAGCACCCTTCTAAGGTGAAATTGACCTCTGCAGTCATATGCCATTTACTTAGAAAGAGACTTCTAAAGGTCAATGATTGGCTGCAGCATTACATGACAAATGAAGCTGATATCATTGGTGGGGAGCTTCAAAAGTAGCGGGAGTGCTGGAAAAAAGTGAGATTCAAAGGTCGGGTTTTTTTAAATTTCTGAGGTCCTTCAATCATAAAATCCTTTTTTTCAAACAAATGGACACCCACTTTAACACCACCACTCATTTGACTCTTCTTATAAACCAGTTGTCAATTTATTCAAGCCTTTTCAAGAGAAAAATCAGGAAAATGGCATAACATATACTCAAGATGAAAGGTGCTTCAGTGTTGATTTTACATGAAGAATGGAAGTATTTACTAAATTAGACATGTGAGGGGTAGAAATGGGTCATTATAGGTCACTTATTCTATTTATGACCATTTACAAAGGGTTTTCTTAGTGTGGGTAATCATAATCTGACCAATGGCTCTTAGCAGCTTTGATTTTTTTATATCCTTGTTTCTTATATCCTTGTTTCTTAAGGTATATATAAATGGATTTAGGAATGGAACAATGACAATGTAGATGAGAGCAAGGAATTTGTCATATTGACTACCCTGTAGCTTCAGATATACAGCATTGGCCGAACCATAGAACAAACTGGCTACCATGAGGTGGGAAGAACAGGTGGAGAAGGTTTCTGTTTTCCTGTAGAACCTTTAATTTTTGAGATGGTAACAATGATGTGGATGTAGCATCCTAAAATGATCATGAATGCAATTGCGCTGCCAAATATAGCTGTTGAACTGGTAATGAGGTTGCTTACCACAGGGTTAGAACATGCTATATTTTGTATTGGAGCAAAGTCACAAAAGACATGATTGACTTCATGGGGGCCACAAAATTCCAGTTCTGCAGTAAACGTTGTAGGTATGGTAGTTGTAACAAGTCCATATATCCAGAGGGCAACTTTAAGTTTAGTACAGAGAGCTGTGTTCATTTTACTTGAATAATTCAACAGGTTGTTTATGGCTAAATCCCGATCTAAGGCTATCACTGCCAGAAGATAACATTCTGCTACTCCCGAAATATCAAAACACATACATCTGGGCAAAACATCCAATAAATGATATCTTCCTGCTTGTTTGAAATAAATTAGCTAAAAGCTTAGGAATCACAATAGATACAATATTATTTCCAGAAGAGCAAAGTTGCCAGTAAAAAAATACATTGGCGTATGAAGTGAAGGCTCATGTCTTACTAAGACAAGTATGGCACTGTTTCCCATGACACAGGATATAAATGCAAATAGGACAGCGATAAAAAGTAAAATCTGCAGACGCTGTAAATCAGAAAGGCCAGTAGTATGAACTCTGTCACCATGGTCTTATTGAAGTTACTGATTTTATAAAGAAACATTCCCTAAATCAAAGAAAAAACATAAATATCTACAGTTTTTTTTTACATTTTATTATATTACATGTACAAATATGTGGAAAGATGGTACACAGATCTTTTTACATGTAGGCCTGTAACAATGACAAGAGGACATCCTCTAAGTCTAGAGGAAAGAAGGTTTCACTATCATCATAGATGAGGATTCTTTACTGTAAGAGCAAAACAGTGAGACTATGGGACTCATTTCCACAAGAGGTTGTGATGGTGCATTCACTAACCAAGCTAATGATAGGTCTATATGGCTTTCTTGAAAAACATAATAACACGGGTTATGGGAACTGGATTTTGGAGATAGGACATTGAACCAGGGACTCAATGAACCTATGTCTTTTTCCAACCTTATCTACTATGTTACTACATAAAGGGATTAGAACAATAACCAGTTATGTTAAGCTGTATTCCCCAATGTTTTTTATTCTTTTTTTCTCTAATTATTTGCATGTACTACTTTTTGGTAAAGTTACATAGTAAGAACAAAAATCAAAGTAATATAGGGAAGGCTTATGTCAAGTAGGGATCTTTTGCATGACATGTTTTCTACCTTTGGTAAGAAGATGTCAGGTCATGAGCCTTGACAGGTTGTTCAGGTCATCATTAGCGAACGGGACCTGGGATGGGTACAGTGCTTCGTGGTCATTGCGGGAGTGTTGGTTGCTAGGTGTGGGACCAGTTTCTTCAGATGAGGAGAGGGCGTCGTCATTATTTTGTTTTATTGGCCATGCGACAAATGAAGGGTGGTCGGTGTTGAAGGTGTTGCGCTTTGTTGCAGCGCTGGCCTTTGGTTTAAAGTCTCGCCGTTTAAAGAACATTGTGAAGATCTTTGTGGTGTCAAAAGCTTTAAAGAGGTTCAGAAGGGGAAAGTCCTCGGCTCACAGTCACCGTCCAGTGGTTTTTCGGCCATTAGAGCGGCTGGGGGAGATTCTAAGTTTGGTATGCAATTCCGAGTTTGAGGCCTCGCTTTTTCAGCTAGCGTTTTTGTTGGCGTTTTTCGGTGCCTTGCGCATTGGTGAACTGGTGTGTCCCAGCAGGTCGGTGGTGGGTGGCTTGTTGGCAGGGGATGTTTGACGGTCAGGTGATGGATTGGAGTTATGGGTTCGGAAATCGAAGGCAGACCAGTTAGGGAGGGGTAGGAAAGTGAGTTTGGGCGGGGTTGACGGTTCATGTACAGTATGTGCCCCCTTAGATGTTTCTTGGATTATCGTTGTAGGTGGTCGGGGAGGTTGGGTCCATTCTTGGTTCATGCCTATGGAACTTTCTTGTCACGTTTTCATTTCACGTCCGTCTTCCGGCGCTGTTTAGGAGGACGCGGGAATAAAAGGGAGGTCTATTTTAGGTCAAGTCAGCCTCGGACAAGGGGTAGAGCTGTCATCTGGGTTTCTATTCTATGTTTTCTGGGTAGTGATGGGAGCTGGTGTTATGTGTTCCTTCTCCCCCCCCCTCCTCGCCCTCCTCCTTTCATGTTTCTCTGGCAGTTCCAGCTCGGCGTTTGGTGTGGATTTTTGGCCATTTGTTCGTGCACTGGGGCGCGAAGCGAGCAGCGTTGCGGGCGAGCGGATGTCAGCTGGGAGTTTCGCGGGACGTGGCTCTGGTTCAGTGAATTGGTAGGAGAGGTATGGTCTGGAGTCAGGTCTTGCCGGAATTCCAGCAGTTTCTTGGTTGGGACCGCCCTCCGGATGTCGTTGTTTTTCATGTTGGAGAGAATGATTTGGGGCTCTGCCCTCTCCGTGGGTTGATTCGGGACATGCGTTTTTATCTGCTCCGTTTATGGTCCCTTTATCCGGGATTGATTACGGTGTGGTCGGACATCGTTCCTAGGCATTTTTGGTGGCATGTCAGTTCAGTAGTTGGCATCAATAGGGCACAAGTGCAGCTCAATCATATTACAGCTGCCTTTGTGGTTCACAACGCTGGGTTTTTTGTTCGGCATAGCGAGTTGAAGCCTGGGAAGGGGAATTTCTGGCGGGACGATGACGTCCATCTGAATGCAGTAGACTTGGATCTCTGGGCCTGGGGGATAAGTGAAGGGATGGAGAGAGCTCTGGGGCTGTGGGGGGGCGTCGCGTCCATGAGGTTTCATGGCACGCTTGCTGTGGCGGGATGGGGTCCTGGGAGTAGGTGAAAAAATTGGTGGGGGGAGACAGATTCGGATTTGGCTCCCCTTAGATGGCTTTTGGTGCCTTTGGGCCGGGGGTGACGGCTGAGGGTAAGATGGAGAAAAGGAATGAGAAATTGTCGCCAGATCATAGTATTAGGATCATAGCTCCAAGGATCTCAGCCCCATTTTTCTCTTTCTGGGTGTTCAGGAATGTTTTGGGAATGGTGTTGTTGGTGGGTTGTATTGACATGCAGAGTTATATTTATATTTCTATGTTTTTTGATGTTTTAAATATTTTTGTTACTAAAACGGTTGCTGAGGCCAATTCATTCAACCTCTGTTTCGGTGTCATTATTTGGTGGGGCGATTGGGAGGGGACGAGGCCTCTGGAAGAGTAAAGTTGGTGAGTTGGCCTTGGATCGGCTAAGAGGATAGGCGTCGCACAGGGTCATGATTAATAGTACATGTAAGAGTGACTGTTCACCGGCATTCTAAACTTGAGTAGCTTTTCCTATATAGCCAACTGGCTTTTTTGCCTCCTACTGAGAATTGATTTTATCCCATTTTTGTACTTGTAAGTATTGGCTTTTGGAACAAAGTGGGTTGCAAGGTTGATTCACGTTTATTTCTATTCATGAGGTTTTTTGGATGATAGATCATTTTATAAATCTAATGGACAACCCCTCTATGATCACCACAACCCCTCCTATACAGCAGGCTTCAGAACTGAGAGTACATGGTGAATTCAAGTACAGTATGTACTAAGTCAAACATGAAGGCTTTTTGAGTTCCTTCTTCCATCTATGACCATTGGGAAATGTGAATAATTCTCATTTGACCAATGATTCTAATTAGCTTTGATTTTCTTATTGCTGCCTTAATATCCTTGTTCCTTAAGGTATAAATAAATGGGTTCAGGAATGGAACAATCACAGTGTACATGAGGGCGAGGAATTTGTCATATTGACTACCCTGGGGTCTGAGATATACAGCATTGGCTGAGCCATAGAACAAACTGGCTACAATGAGATGAGAGGAACAGGTGGAGAAGGCTTTCCATTTGCCTGTGGTGCTTTTAATTTTTGAGATACTGACAATGATGTGGATGTAGCATCCTAAAATGATCAGGAATGCAACCGCATTGCCAAATACACTTGCTACACTTGTGACCAGGTTGCTGACCAATGGATTAGAACAGGCTAATCTTTGCACTGGAGTCAAATCACAGAAGAAATGATTGACTTCATTGGGTCCACAATACTCCAGTTTAGCTGTAAGTATAATAGGGGTGGCAGCTATCGCAAGTCCATATATCCATGGGGCAATTACAAGTTTGGTATAGAGAGCTGTGTTCATTATACTTGAATAATTCAATGGGTTGTTTATGGCTAAATCTCGATCAAAGGCCATCACGGCCAGAAGATAACATTCTGCCACTCCCAAAGAATGAAAGGCATACATCTGGGCAAAGCATCCAATAAATGATATCTTCCTGCTAGCTTCAATTAAGGTAGCTAAAAGTTTAGGAACCGTGATGGATACGAATATTATTTCCAGAAGAGCAAATTTACCAATGAAGAAATACATTGGTGTATGAAGTGAACTCTCATATCTTACTAAGATCAGTATGGCGCTGTTCCCCATGACACAGGTTATAAATGCCAATAGAACAAAGATGAAAAGTAAAATCTGCAGACGCTGTAAATCGGAAAAGGCCAGAAGTATGAACTCTGTCACCATGGTCTTATTGAATTTATGAATATTGTAGAGAAAAAATCCCTATATAAAAGGATAAAACATAAACATTAATTAGCTGTAGATGTCTTATATTACAAATGAAAGTGAAATTAAACAAAAGATTCCTACAATACTACAAAAAAAATTGCAAGGCAACTTGTACATATTTTATAAAAACATGTAAATTATTGCAAAAATCGTAACAAAAAAACATGTGTGCCATATTCTAACAACCAGTAATATTAGGAAATCATAATTATTATCTAAGCCTCTAAGGCCACTCTTAAGCACAGGGCATTACACCAAGAGTAGAATGATATTGAATTTCAAGGTTTGTGTGTATGGGAGGGTTTCTCTCTTTCCTCTACAGTGAACAAATCCCAGAAGATGCTAGGATGGAGGATAGAGATAGATGACAAAGCCTTCTTCACCAGTTAGCAAGCTTGATTCCTATTAAGACTCCTTGATGGAGATGAATCCTTTGTAACTAAGTCCATCTGCAGAACCATGTGTCTTCTAAATTTGGTGGAGAAAAGGCTGCTGGGTCAGTGCCCAGGCCAGTATTCATCAGTCCATCGCTGTCTCCACTCCAGATAATAGTGGTTTAGGTGGCTTAGGACAGACTGTATTCAGCTACTATTCTAGGTCCCTAGTAAGTGATTAAGGACAGGCCTCGTCAGTAAGCCACTACATCACTATCTCTACTCCAGAGGATAGTGGTTTTGGCAGCTTAGCACAGACGGTTTTCAGCTATCAGTATAGGTCCCTAGTGGTTGATAAGCGCTAGACCTCATTAGTTCACGACTACACTACTATCTCCACTCCAGGTGATAATGGTTTAGGCATCTTAGCACAGACAGTATCTGGCTACTACTGTAGGTCCATACTAGGTGATTAGAATCAGGCATGGCCAGTACACCAATATCTCTACTTCGGCAGATAGTGGTTTAGCTGACTTAGCACAGAGGGAATTCAGTTATTACTTTAGCACCCTAATAGATGTTTAAGGGGAAGAAACCTTTCCTTCTGGTCACTGTGGCCACAGAGCCACTCAAAAATAGAGCCATAGATAAATTGGTAGATTGAGCTGTGTAGACAGCAGCTAGTGCTGGAGTTACAAGCAGCTCCATGGCTAAGGTGATGGGAGAGTTTTCTTTGGTGGATTTCAACAAAAGTAATGTCTGCTATGACTGGCCTTTGGATGCCCTTTGAATCTAGAAGTTAGGGGTAAAAAATGAAAATATGAGTACACTGAAACAATTGCCAATAGATAAATGTAATCGTTTCCAGGTTAAACCTGATGAAAGCAGGAATGAAGAAGAACAGAACACAAGACTATTTCCATCACTTTTTCTAATTTGTTCAGACATTTGCAATTTTTGGACCTGAAAACTTCTTTTCACTCTTTTGTTACTGGTAAAGTGTTTTTTTTAATAATTTTCTCATAACCTGCTTGTAATTAGTAATAAAATTGAGCATTAATAAAATTAAATCACATTTTGCAGCTTTGTGCCATGAGCGATAACATAATGCTAGAAAGCAGAACGTCTACCTTAATTTATAGACATGCTTTAAGCTTGAGAAGAGAAAGAGCTAGGTTATGTCACAGCTAGAAATGTATTGATTGGATATTATAATATATTACATTACCCCTAGAAATGAATGAACATACATATCGTGTGTTTATTGTCTCTGCAGGTATATTATGTATAGCAACAATACTATTAATTTGGGCTGCACTCCAAGATGAGAATGGAATGGTGCTATGTCTCTCAGGGTTGGATCCTGTTCAAGGCAATAGTAAAAATATATAGACAGCACTCCAAAAGGTAAATGATGCAAAAATAAGATGTGCTTATTTTATCATTCTCCACTAGTGATGAGCGATTGTGTCAACTATCGTTATCGATTCGATAGTCGATATCGGCAATTATCAATAAGATTTCCGATAGTCGATAACAGATTATCGCCAATGACCATTAAAGTCTATGGGAGAGGAACAACACCTTCATTCTTACACCTAAACAGGGGTGGAGAAGCTGGAATTAACATCCACAACAGTCAAATGGATATGTGCTACATCTTAGGCAAGACAATTAGGTTATAAAAGCCACAGAAAAAAGTCACACACCATTCACTTATCCCTGTCTTTGTACCACAGCCTTGACCCTTAAACCCGCATCACCCACAAATTAAAAAGTGCCAGGAGGCAGTTATTATTTGAACCATCATTTTG